>PVJO010011284.1:28375-60645 GCA_004026905.1 Hystrix cristata
CCTCTTTTTTTTTTTTTTCTTACATTTCTCTTCTGATCCAGGCCTTCACTACCTGGTAGAACCAACAATACCTGCACCACTGAGGGAAGTTTTAGAGACATAAAGGTTGAGGAGATGTGGGCCGGCTACCAAGGATCTCCTGGAGAGCTGCAGTCTGAAAACTGCCCTAGACTCCATGCCTGGAGGCCAGGATCAACACAGTACCCAGCATTAACCACTGCAGACTCGGCAGGGTGAGCAAGCACAGAATCAGGTTTTGGCCTGTGCATCTCCACAGAGTGGTGGACATCGGAGAAATCTCACTATATGTATATGTATGTATAATATATGTACATATTTGTTTTGTTTCTCCTTTTCTTTTTTCTTTCTCTTATTCATTCTGTTACCTGTCTGATGTGTTCTCTTTTCTATCTATTCTTTCTTGTTGTTGTTGTTGTTTAGGTTTTTTTTTTTTTACTTTTATTGACTCCTGCCTTGCTCATATCTTGCCTTCCTCAACCAAATGCTCTGATTTTTCTTTTTCTTTTCATTTTCTTGCTCCCTTTCATTTTGCATATGAGTGAATATTGTCTAGATTCTACATGGTTTGACCCACTGCTCTCACCCTTCACTCTTCATAAACTATCTACTCAAGTTTCCCAAAGTATAAGTAACATCCTTTTATCTTTAAGTCTTGCATTTACCAGAACTCTCTTTGCTGACCTCTCTACCTTTTCCTATCCCTCATTATCCCCCCTACACGCAGGGTAAAAACCACTTTACTAACGAGAAACCCACTACATACAAATTCCTGGTCTATATTGGATTCTGCTTTATAATTGTGTTGAACTTGCTCCTATGGTTAAAGATACAAAGTTAATAGTTACCACAGTCGGTCAATTCCATAAATGTAAGTAATGCTATTGCTATTGCTAATATACTAATGTAACAAGGGTGTTATACAGATTATAACCAGTTGTACTTTCTCCTATGGTAATACTGTAATTATCTGAGGTAATAATTATTAACATAATCCAGGGTCTTGAGACAGACACAAAAGCCAAGACCCACATATTCCTAGAAGACACTAAAGGAACAGACTTCTCCTTGGAAAGCATTGATATTTGTCTTCAAGTAACCTCCCATAAACAAAATATAAAAATCAACACTGAAACGAAAAGGGAGGAGAGTCATATAGGTACAAAGAAAATGACGAGACCCAGAAGTAAAATACAACCCTAGACACCCCCCCAGCCCACACAGAACAAATCCAGAGGACAATGAAATAGAGGAAATTGGAAAACACTCAACCAAACTTTCAGAAATGATAGCAGCAAAAGTTAAAAAATAGATGGATGAGGCCATAGAGAACGTCAGATTAGAAATAATTGTCCAAGTTAAGAAAGAGATGACGATCATGATGAAGTACTTGCTTTAAGTTTAGAGTGGACACAGATTAAAAAAAAAAAACAGGAACTTAGAAAAACAATGGAAAACTTAACCACTCAACTCAGAAAAGAAATGGAACCCATGAAACAGATATGAACAGATACCAAAGGAATAAAAAACTCTCTAAACAATGGGCTCAGCCAACTTGCCCTTGGTTGTCACACAAGGAGAGAGATTTTTCCTCTCACTGCTTTTGTCCCAACACCTGAGGATCTGTAACTTGCTGAAAGGGGGAAAGTGGAGTCAGGTTGACTATAGACCAAACCCCTCCCTCAAGTATGCAGAGCGAAGGGTCTCAGCTGTATCATACCCAATGCTCGCTGTCCTATTTTTTGTTTTAATTTGCAGTAAAGTGCACATGATATATAACGTACCGTCTTAACTCTTTTTAAGTGTACAGTTCAGTAGTGTTGAGCATACTCACATTGCTGGGTAACCAATCTCATGAACTCTTTTTATCTTGCAAATCTGAAATTGTATGCTTATTAAACACTTCCTGCTGGTCTCTGACAACTCCCTTCTGTTTCCTGTCTTTATGATATCTACTGCTCTTGCTACTTCATGTAAGTGGGACCATACAATATTTGTCCTTTCGGAACTGGTTTATTTCACTTAGCATAATGTCTTCAAAGTTCCTTTATATTATATTACATGTTATAATTTCCCTCCTTACCACTTATCAGTTCAATTATATAAATACAGGGTGACCAAAAATTGCATATTTTTAGTTAACTTTGTAAGATAACAGGAAATATAAAAATGACAATTTTATCAAATGTATTCAATATGAGAATCAACTGGTTGAAATGACACCTGCCTGAGCAACTCTTGGGATAGTATGCAAGCACACACACTGCCCGAGTGATGCTCAGGGTAAACTGATAAGTGGTGTAGGGCTTCATAACATTCTGTCATAACTATGTAGCATCCGTGTTTATTCATTCACCCTTTCATGGAAGTTTGAGATGGCTCCACCTTTTGTGTTTTAGGAATAATATTGCTATAAACAAAGGTATATAAATATCTCTTCAACACCCTAATTTCAATTCTTTTAAGTATCTAACCAAGAAGAGGAATTGCTGGATTAAATCGTAATCCCGTTTTTAATGTTTTGAGTAACACCCACCTATTTAGAAATATTTTATATTGTTCCCTTTGTTTATTGAAATGAAATTCATGAACAATATAATCTACCTTCACAGGTAGCTTTTAAGAATCTATGTAACATCTTGAGATGTATAGGAGGAATAAGAGTAAAGTTATCCATACTATAAAATATGTTTCAGAGGTCAATGTTTGGGCATGACCACACTACGGTCAGGTGCTGATTCCTACTTATAATAAATAAATTTGAATTTAAAAGAAATAAGTTTTAGATACATTTTACTAAGTGCAAGATGCTTACTTGAAGAGGCTACACACTGTTAAGTGTATATTAGTCGGGATTATAATTCTAACTATATGATGTTCTAGAAAAGGCAAAACCATGAAGACAGTAAAAAGATCAGTGGTTGCCAGGTACTGTGAGAAGAAGGAATGAGTGATTGCTAAGAGTTGAGAGAGGAAAGACTAAATAGGTGGCACACAGAACATTTTAAGGCAATGAAAACATTCTGTATAATAGTATAGTAATGGGTACACGTCATTAGAAATGTGAAATGTACAACACAGTGAGCCCTAATATAGACCATGGACTTCGGGAATTAATGATAATTCCAGGTACATTCATTACAGCAAGTGTACCCCTCTGAAGCTGGTTGCTGAAGGTAGAAGAGACTATTCAGGGATGGGGTGTACTTTGTACTTTCTGCTTCATTTTTCTGTGAACCTAAAGCTACTCAAAAGGTAAAATATATATTATTAATAATTGTCGGAAAAAGTCAAGAGCCAAAGCCACGTAATTTTCAATGAAAAAAGAATAAGTCAATGTTCAATTGAATATTGACAAAACTTTAAAAATTTTGACATTTTGATATACATAAAGACTACATAGTTGTATTCATGCATATTCTTAGGATGTGCACAATAGGGACAGGTACACACGCAGAATGATTCAGATGCATTGTGTCGGCAACACAAATGTAAATGGTATTACCTTCAGTGGCATAATTTTCCAGACTGATAAACAATCCTTAGTAAAATTCTAAACAAAGTAAATTCAAGATTTCCTCAGTGTATATGAGAGCAGCATCTATCCTGGAAAATACAGGCATTATTAAAGTCATGCAAGATCATTTTTAAGTTTAAACAATTTTTGAGACAATTTCAACCTTACATGAGTTAATAAATACTATGAAAAATATTATGAAAATATTCTCATGTGCTCTTTATCTTGATTCACCACTCTTAATATTCTTTCCCATTTGTTTTATCATTTTCTCCATCAATGGATAGATATCGATATATATTTTCTGAATCACTTAAGGGTAAGTTGCAGAAATTATGCCCCTTTACCCCAGATACATTATTGTGCATTTTCTAAGAACAAAAAAATACTGTTACATAATCACATTACCAAAATCAGGAAATTTAACATTGATACAATACTATTATTTAATCTATAATCCATATTTCAATTTTGCCACTGGAATAATGTGTTCAATTTTGCCATTGGAATAATGTCCTTTGCATCAGTTCTTTTAATAGCCACTATCCTGTCCTGGCTAAATATTACATTAAATTGTCACATTGCTTCTGTTCCTTTTAGTCTGAAAATATCCCACAGCCTTTCTTTATCTTTTATGACATTGATCCTTTTGGAGAATTATTGAATGAACCTCCATTTGAGTTTGTCTGATGTTTTCTAATGATAATATTTGGATTATTTGTTTCGAGCATGAATGCCCCAAAAATGAAGTATGCCCTTCTGAGTAAATCCCATCAAGAGGAAAATGATATTGTTCCATTTCATTATTACTGACAGAGCATATATTCACCAGAAAAGAAATGATCTAGGAAAACCAAGCTCACTCAACCAATAAAACAGGCTGCTCAATTTTAGTGTTTTTTCGTAAGTAAGCAAAACATACGTTGAGTTAACATAAACACAGAATTTTTGAAAAGAAAATCAGTCCCTAGTCAACATAACTTATTGAATATCACCTTTATTGACATGAGCTGTGAGTTTTGAATTCAGATTTAAATTATATTGGAAATCAACATGCCTGGTGACACATCCTGTCAAAAGCCTAGATGGAACTTAGCTGGTAGCCAAAGGATATTGCTTTACAGTCAGTGTGCTTGGGAATTGCACACATCAGAAGGAAAAGGGACCACCTCTTGAGACTGTGTATTGGGTCTTTGAGAAGGGTTACTGCAAAACACTTTCCTACAGCTCAATGAAACGAAAAGGATGAGATTCATCTTTCTCTCATTTTGCTTCCATCTGATTTTATCCTGCTAGCAGAGTACTTGAAGTAAAGCATCTATTAATCTTGGAACAACCACTGAATTTAATTACCATGTCTAATGTTAGCTTGTACAAAGTGTTATAGGGATATGTTTTCTTCCATAAGAAGTACAGTACAATATGTTCTTCTATTTCAAATCCATTTCATTTAATTCCAGTGCTTTGACAGGAAAAAGCAATACGGCTGCCGACCTTCATATTCAGGCTGCTATCTCTGCGCTGCACACCTGAGAAAAATCACATCCCACTTGTGTTCAGCCCAAAATGCTGCTATATAGAACAATTTCCATTTGCTACCCACCTTCCACCAAAAGAAAAAAAAAAGGATGAGAAGAACATGAATAACTGTTGCATTCCAAGAGATCAGTATGAATTTTATTAGTGTACAAAGCATTCTGCATGAATTTACCAGGGGTCTTTATTCTGAGCTCACATATGTTCTGCAAAGCTGTCATTTTAAGCTCCTCAAAAAGTGGTGCTGAGTGGCTCATCCCATTTCCTTGTATGGCTATTCACCTTCTCGGGTGGGGTGGTGGGTGGGTACTAAATGCCACATGCAGTGATAGGAATCTATAGGAAGTTTAACTTCTCCCTGAATTTCTAGGAGAAGGAAGTAGAGACAAAAACAAAAAGTCATACCGATTCTTTCTGAGAGTTTCTTGAATTCAGATGCTACTTAAGACCATTGAAAACTGGAAAGATACTAGATGTGATGCTAAGTAACAGGTACAGGGGTAACGTGCATATGAAAAACAATGCAATCGACAATTTTGAAATCCTGCCCTCCATTTTCCTGAATTACTGAAGGAAACAAATTTAACTGAAAGAATAAAAAGAGATATTTATGTTACATGTTTCCTTTTTATTTTTATTTATTTATTTATTTATTTATTTATTTATTTATTTATTTATTGGTGCCAGAGATCGAACTCAGGGCCTTGTGCTTGTGAGGCAAGCACTCTAACCACTGAGCTATATCCCCAGCCCCATGTTTCCTTTTTATAAACACACTAACTTGGTAAGATTAGTCAAACAGGATCTTTTCTCTGGAGCGTCTAAATAAGGAAAGATGATTCCCAGGCATATTTGAGATCCTAGTCAGGAAGATGGACTAGTAAGCATATCAATTTCTTTTTAAATTTTAAGATTTTAATGTAAAGAGATGATCTTATGAGATCAAATCAGAAACAGTTATTTCCAGTATAACAATGTTGTCTTCACCATCATCCATATTCCTCTGCATTTTCCATCATAATTATGCTTTGATGCAATTATGTTCAATTTCAATGTGATCATTACTGAAATTGACTTTATATTATAATAATATGTATCATGTCTTAGTTTCAGTCCTCCCTAAAAGAAACTATTGTACATTTCTGAATGGAATGGTGTACACTGAACCTTTCAAAATAATAAAAAATAATGAGAGAATTATCCTATATTTGGGCAATGGTGGTAACAATCATGCATATTTTAAGATTTATGCCTTTATAAGTCTTAATCTCTCATATATGTATTGATTCTACTTCCTGCCTGATCCTATTTTGCCTGCTCAGTTTCATAGCTCCTACTTTGCTGCTCGAGTAACCAAACTCCTCTCTCTATTGTGTGCTTTTGTGGCCACAGCTCCTTCCATCGGCGTCCTGCTGCAGCCGTTCCTTTCCCACACACTCGACTTCAGCTCTCCAAATCCTTCTTATCCTTCTGGATTAAATTGAAACGTGCCGCTCTGACTGAATATAGCCTCCCTCTTCTCTAGTTCCCCTTAATCCTTTAATTGCCTCTTTGTTCTGTGTTTTCTATCTTTTGTTCCTTCATTTACGCAACAGTTTTTCTCTTCTGTGTTCGGTGGAATGTGCCAGCAATGGCTATAAATAAAAAGACTGTAGATCTGGGTTCTCGGGCAGCTCATACTCTTTTAAGAAATGTAGACATTAAGAATTTAAAAAAAAAAGTGAATTTTGTAAAAAGAGAAAACACAGAGTGATATAGATATGCCTAACAGTTATGTCTCTGACCTGGTCTAATGGATCAGACATGTCTGTCCTTGGTCCACAGGATCAAATTATTTGACATGAGGATCGAGTTACACTCCACTTGGCTTGAATCACATGAGATAAAATCCATAGTCTGGAAAGCCCAAACCAACCAGCTCACATCCACACATAACTTGCATGTGAAAATAATTACAAATAATGTCAATAAGTACTGGGGTCCACAGCGTGCATATGGAAGAGTCCACCAGTGTTCCCAAAGACTTGAAACTGCCCTTCCTTGTGAAAAACATTTCCTGAGGCCTCTCTGCAGGCCTGGCCTAGGGCCAAGTGCGAGGACAACTGGCGAGGTGCTGTTGATGTCATGCTCCCCCTTCAAAGTGCTTATGGTACAATGGGGGAGACATGCCTGCAAACAAATAATTGCTTATTGATCTGTGTACCCATCCACCCAGCTTAGTGCCTCTGGCTTTATGTTTTTATGGCCAGATCTTTTCAATCCCAGACTCTCTTTAAGTACTTTACTAGCAAAGGAGTCACTCAGTGTCTTTTCCAAAATGGTTCTTATGTGACACATGGGGACTTTTTGAGAAAATCTGAATCTTTTCCAGAAAAGTTTTCTCTGATTATTCTAATGGAGTATCAAACTGTGTCCACTGAGGCCCCAATTACTTGAGAAAATGGCAAAGGAGGGGATCTCCTAATCATCTGTTTTGTCTTCTTATACAATTCTTTCTTTTTTTTCAATATCAAAAACTCATTTCTGTGACAGAATAACTCCATTTTTGTTTCAGAGGAATTTGAACAGTAGATGATAGAGTGAAACTCATAGCTTTTTCTCTTTGGGGGCTTCACACATGCATGAAAAACAGAATCCTTACTAACTATGATAGCTTATTCTCACTCCTTATCCTTTTACATTAGTAAATAACAAATTCCCTGAGGTCAACACAGTCTCTTACCCCTCTCTGTATCTCCCAGATCATTTAGTCCAGTGGCATTTAAGCCAATAAAGTAAATACATCAGTGAATGAAGAATGGATGAATGAACAAACAAAAGAATAGAGAAATCAGTTGGAAAGACTAAAGAACGGAACACTGGTGACAGTTAAAGTCAGCATACAAAGTGAAACTTGGAAGAATGATGCCATTCCACTATTTTTATTGCAAGGAGACTTTAATATTTGGCCAGTATGACCAATATTGTTCTAATTAATAAAAATCAGATGTATAATCTAAAAATAAAAATTGATCACTTTCTGCAAAATCTTTCTCTACATACACAGGAAAAGACATCATAACTAATCAGAAATGATGAATGAGAAATTGAAGCAATGACAGCCTCTAAAGGCTCCTGACGGATGCCATGTCTGAAATCTATAGTAGCAGAACCAAAGTAAAGCAGATGATAATCATTTCTCCAAGCAGGAGTTGCATATACAAAAGCTTTATTTTTCACAAATAAATGAATTAGCAGTGAAAGGTATTCAGAACTGATGAGGGAAAGAGGAATAAATAAAAATGTCCTGCAGCAGAAGTATTTCTTCCTCCCTAACAAATTTTTTTCTGTATTCAAAGTCATAGTGAAAATCTTTCTACCCTTCCGGGGTTCCCAGTCATTTGAAAGGCATATGAGCAATCTTGTCCTACTTGTTCTTAAAAGTCGTGCTTACCACAATATGTACAAAAAACAAAAGGAATAATAGGGGAAAATGCAAAAGACTCCACATTAACCAAGTGGTCAAGGTTAAAGGCACCATTTGTAGGAGAAATTGACATCACAAACCTCTTAATATGAAACACTGTGATGGACACATTACTTATGTAGCATTCCTACCAAAAATGCTAGACTCAATCGAACCAGGAGAAAGCGTTGGGCAAATATAAATGCAGGAACTTTCTACAAAATAACTGACTAGCACTCTTCAAAAGTGTTAAGGTCAGAAGAGACAAGGAAAGAAGGAGGAATTATCACAGGTAGAAGATATTAAGGAGACATAATAAATAATTTAATAGCATGTGGAATCCTAGTTTGAATCCAAGACCAGTAAAAGGACTTGAGTGGAAAAAATGATGGCATTTGAATGAGATATACAAATCAGTCAATAGCACTGTGCTATCGCTAATTTCTTGGTTTTGATATTGTACCATAGTTATATAAACTGTGAAAGCCACCAGTCCAAAGGAATAGGGAAAGCTGAACATGCTCTCTGAAGTTCCTATGTTGGGAACTTAGTCCCCAGCACCACAGTATTGAGAAGCAGAATCTTTAAGAGCTATTTGGGTCTTAAGGGCTGTGTCCTCATAAACAGATTCATGTCATTATGTAGGGAGTGGGTTCATCAAGAGAGTATGTTCATAATCGAAGGAGGCTGTGGTGGCACACATCTGTAAGCTCAGCCACGTGGGAGGCTAGGGCAAGAGGATCACAAGTTTGAGAACCACCTGGGAAATTTAGCAAGATTCTAGCTCAAGAAATAAAATGAAAAGGGCTGGAGATGTAGTTTGGTGGTAGAGCACCCCTGGATTTGAGCCCCAGTACTGCAAAATAAATTAAAAATAAATAGACGTAAGCCCCAGCCTCTCTCGCTCTCTTGTGTTCTCTTGCCCTTCCATCTTCCACCATGAGTTGACACAGCAAGAAGGCCCTTGCCAGAAGCCAGTTTCTTGATCTTGAACTTCCTGGGCTCCAAAACTCTGAGAAATGTTTCTGTTCCTTATAAATTATCTAATCTATGGCGTTCTGTTATAGCCATACGAAATAGATTAGGTCACTAGGTAAGGGGCATATAGAAGCACTATAGTATCTTTGCAACTTTTCTGTAAATCTAAAATTAGTTCAGAGTAAAAAGGCTTTAAAAATCACACGACAGATTAATGTTAATTAGTGTTAATAGATACCTTTCAGAGATAAGTAAAATGACCAAAATAAGATTAGCGGAGGATATGATTTGAACATTGTAATCATCTGTGATTCTCTTTTATTCAGTTTTAATGAATGAGATCTACCATTAGTATCACACAGCACATAAATTCAGTGCGGTGCTATAGTGCTCACTGCCATTACACCATCTGATTTTTGTAATTTTAATTGGTTATATTACAAGGGTTTGTAAAAAAAAAAAAAAGCTCAAAAAGTTTTGAAAGCACTGCCATCTGCTCGTTAAGGTGCTATATTTCCCTTTTTCTGATTTTTTTACTGTCTACCAGACCAAAAATAGACTTGCCATCATTATGTCATTATAATTTCAGTGGTAAAAAACTTACCACTTATCAAATTTAAAATGTTCCAATATTTCTGGTATTTAAGTGTAAGAAATGAACTGATTTGACTCCAAATACAAATAAAAAACGAAATGTACCACCTAACCACATTTCCCCCAATTTGTCTCATCTCCAGTCTCTAGGGATAGAATATGGTAAACAGTCTTTGCCCTGATGTGGAAAGTCCTTCTGGTTTCTAATTATCTGTTGCCAGGAAGCTGAAGGCTTGCCGCGTCAGAACTTCCTCAGATTTCCATAGTGGTTATATCAGCACAACTTATAATAGCTAAACCTTGGAAGTGACTTGTATGTCCATTAGCAGATGAATGAATAGATAAAATGTGGTATTTATACATAACGGAGTGCTACTCTGACATAAAGAAGGATAAATTTGAGTTGTTTGTGGGAAAATGTACACACTTTGAGACTATCATGTTAAGTGAAAAAAATCAGACACACATGCTTAAATATCCCATAACTTCTCTTGTATGGGAAACCCAAAGTATAAATAATTTCAAAAAACAAAATGTAAGACACACAATAGGAATCAGGGCTACAGATCATTTGCAAGTAGAATGGAGATTGGGAGGCGGGGGCGGACCACAAAGAATTAAGATATGTTAAGTGCATGTATCTACTCCATAAGCTGAATATAAACATTACGCACTGCAAATATGTACTAATAAATTTTTTTTGAAAAAGAACTTCCTCAGTTCTGACAAAAGCAATTAAAAGCTTTCCAGCTTCAGGTTATCATTCTTCAGATCGAATCAGATGCCAAAGTTGAAGTCAAAGTCAAATTAAGGAAGAAGTGGTTTTCATCTGGACTCTACTGAAAGGAGTTAAATAATTAAATGTATGTAAACTTATTAACTATTTTTAAAACTATAAAATCATAGTTGCGCGTGTCAGCAGCCAGACATCAGTTTATGTTGATCAAAGTTAGCCTTCATTTTTTCATAAGGAATTTTGCAAACTTCAAATATTAGCTAGGAATCTATTCGTTTTGAATTTCATCTAACTCAGGCTCAACCTATGGCTTAGCTTGAGCCATAGCCTAATGTAGATTTTCACGCCAAACTGTGTGTGTATGAATTTATATGGCCGTGAAATAATTCTACCATTTCACTTAAACAGTCTATTGATGACAATTTTACTTAATTTTATTTTCCTAAATATAACAATTCTAAAAATTATTCTTTGACAATAGCATTTTGGACTACTATTAAATGCCATACCGTCATTTGGAAGAATTCTTCCTCTTTCTTTTCCACTTCCTCATCACCTCCCCTTCCTCCTTCTTTTCCTACTCCTCTTCTCCATTCAATTTACTCATTCAGATCTTTAAATCTTATATGTCTACAATGATATATCTCAGTGATCATTTTTATTTTCTCAGAACTCTTTTCATGTTATCTTTGATGTCTTCACACCAAAACAACAACTCTCAAGATTCAGTTATATTATCAAAGTTGTATAACATTTACAAATCATTACCTGATAAGGGACTGGTATCCAAAATATATAAGGAAGTTTAACAGTTCAAGAATTTTAAAAAGCTCAGTTTCAAAAGGATATGAAAGAGGGGCTGGGGATTTAGCTCAGTGATTAGAGTGCTTGTCTTGCAAGCACAAGGCCCTGAGTTCGATCCCTGGCACCACAAAAAAAAAAAAAAAGGATATGAAAGAATATATACAAACAGCTAAGACACAGATGAGAAGATGCTCAACCTGACTAGTCTTTAGAGAGATCGAAATAAAAACCACAGTGACTTCATGTCATTAGGGTGGCTATAATAAAAAAGGCAGAAAATAAATTTTGACCAACACATGGAGAAATTAGAACCCCAGACACTGATGGTGGAAATGTATGATGGTGTAACTGCTTTGGAAAACAGTCTTGCAGTTTCTTAAATGCTAAACAGAGTTGCTACGTGACCCAGCCATTCCACACTTAGGTGTGGCAATGCACTGCATAACAGTATTTCAGCCAATGACAGACAGCACATATGATAGCGGTCCCACAAGACCATAACAGAGCTGAAAAATATCTGTCTCTACTGAATGTATAGCATTCAGAAGAAAAAGCAATAGAAAACTGCAGGGGAAAAGGAGCAACCAAGAAAATTCACAGTGAAGAAATCTGCGGAACTAACCAAGCTCCTTAAAATTTTGAAAATGTGAACCCCAATACTTAAAGGTTTTAATTAATAGAGAAGAACGTTCATGGTGTACTATCTGCTTATGAGAAAATCTATGATGAAAAAAAGAGAACCAAGCAAGCCACCATGGACGTGTTTCTGAAAAGAGTGACTTGTCCTCAAGAAGCATCCCAAGCAGGTACCTCGGAGGTGGTCCAAAAGCTGTCACTATAGCAGGATGTGACTTCTCCATGAAGAGAGCTTCCAGGGGAACAAGATGTGGATATGAAAGACAGTGAAGTGAAGATATTGACTCAGTGTAGGCCTAGGCTAACACGTGTGCTCATATTTTAGTTTCTAGCAACATTTTTTAAAATTAAAAATTTAAAAACAAAGGTTACATAAAAGCATATAAAGAAAAACTGTTTTTGTACAACTTCAAAAAGTGATTGTAATTTAAGCTAAATGTTACAAAAGAATCAGAAAGTTAAAAAAATAAGTGTATAAAGTACAAAAGCTACAGTAAGCTGAGATTAATTTATTATAGGCCAAAAATATTTTTAAATGTTTGTGGAGCCTCAGTATACAGTGTTTATAGTCTACAGGAGTATGCAGTAATGTTCTAGGTCTTAACATTCATACATCACTCACTCATTTATATGCCTAGAGCAACTTCTAGGCCTATGAGCCCCCCCACTCATGGTAAGTGTCCCATACAACTGTACCACGTTTAATCACATGCACCACTTATAACATATTTTACTGAATCTTTTCTATAGTTAGATATGATTAGATATAAAAATACTTGTCATGGACTGGGGATTTAGCTCAGTGGTAAAGTGCTTGCCTAGCAAGCACAGGGCCCCAAGTTCGATCCCCAGCACCAAAGGAAAAAAAACCTTGCCATTATGTTAGTTGCCTGAAGTATTCAGTACAGTTCCATACTGTATAGTTTTATAGCTTAGGAGAATAAGCTATATCATATAGCTGAGGTGTGTAGTGGGGTGAACCATCTAGATTTGCATAAGTATACTCTATGATGTTCACACAATAATCAAAGAGACTAATGTGCATTTCTCAGAAAGTATCCCCATCACTAAGCAATGCATAACTGTATACTCAAGATAAATGAAAGCATACACTCATGCCAAAACTTGGACATAAATACTCATAGAAACATTATTTACAATAATTTAAGAGTGAAAACACCATTAATATCTATTAAGTGATGAATGGATAAATAAATAAAATACGGTATATTCATACAGAGGAATGCCATTCAGCAATAAAAAGGAATGAAGTGTTCGTATATTCTACAACACAGATGAGTTTTGAAAACACTGTGCTAAGTTAAAGGAGCAAGTCACCAAAGATCACATATTGTATGATTCTAATATGAAATTTTCAGAACAGAAAAATTTGTTAAAATAGAAGGTAGACTAGTGGTTACTTAGGGAGAAAAGGAAGAAAGAGAGAATGAGCATTGGATGCCGATGGCATAGGGCATTTTAAGGAGGACAAACTGTTCTAAAATTACATCGTAAGCAATGTGTGATGCTTGTAGTCCCAGCTACTGGGGAGGCTGAGGCAGGAGGATCACATGAGTCCAGGAGTTAGAGGCTGGGCTGAGCAGCACAGCAAATTCTGTCTCAAAAAAAAAAAAAGGTTGCAGTGATGATTCCATAATCTTGCACATATACTAAAAACTCTTCACTTGTGTATCTTAATATCTTAAGTGAAATACTTATACTGTGTATTAGTTATATATCAATAAAGCTATTTTCAAAATGTTGAATAAGAAACACCAACTCAGATTTTCAGGATATATTCGTCTCCATCCTCTCCTGTCCACCATCTTCTCATTACCAAAACCCCTTTGATTCTGACATATTTACTCACTGAGCAGTGTATTTTTGCATTAATGTATGTATCATGTAATTAATTAGAATCATTTGTGAGTAAAACTGTGGGCAATTCAAGCATTATTCAGATAAGACATACTCTCAAATAAATCTACTCTAACATCAAAGGTGGTATAGGCTGTAATTACAACCTTATGAATGTTCAGAGAAGGGAGACATTGTTATCACTTGACTGATCAGGAAGGCTTCACTGAAAGTGCAGTGTATGAGCTGGGTTCTGAAGAAAGGGTAGGATTTCGACATGCAGAAATATGTGCGAAGGTTGAGAGTTTGCAAGAGCAAAAGACACTAAGCTCAAAATGTATGTAGTAAATAACTATTTGACTGGAGAGTAAAATATATTTAAAGAAAAGGAATTAAATTTGAAAGGTAAGCTGGAGCCAGGTTTTAGAAAGATTTTTAAAGCATATGAACTTTATTGTACAAAAAGCAAGGTTTTTAAAAAGAGTCCTATTGTGCTGTTGTGACAGTTGTGTCTCCAGAATATCAGTCAGACTGAAGTACATTTACTGGTGGCATCAGAAAGGCTCCAGAGCAGGAAAACTAGAGATGGCTTTTCCTTAGCCTCAGTTGGCAATAAATAGGATGGGGGCTTGAAGGGCGATGATGAGAATAAAAATAAGACTAAAATGCAACAAAAATTAAGAAAGCAGAACTGACATGCTGAAATGTCAGAAGAGAACAGAGTCCTGTAAGCCAAAGGAAGGAAGTTTTGAGAATGAGTCAAGGAGAATGCTGATGCCAAAAGCTGTGTTGCTAAGATGCTTCGTGGCTGTAGGTAACAAGGAACTGGGATGTGAATGGATGGAGTGAGCATAGGGTTATAAAAGGGACACCGATGGTGTGAGCAGAATGATAGAGAGGGAGAAGCTGATTGCTCTAGAATGAGGAATTGCTGATGAATTTGATGGAGCTTGGAGGGGAGCAAATGGAGTGGGAAGCCCTAACTCCCTTAGTTAAAGAAACCTTTCTTTTAACTGGAAGAGATGCAAAAAGTTGAATGTGGATGAGGATGCCAAAAAAGTGTGAGGTGGGGTGAAGGAAAGCTGAAGAAGCTAATGGCATATGAGTTCTGTCCTATCCCAACAAAACCAGGCATTTTTCTTGGCAAAGGCTAAATGAGTATATTCCTGTCCACTTTGCAAGCTGCCCTGTTCCTGTGCTTACTCCAGCTTCCCCAGATGCTGGCCATTCCTCTGAATTTCCTTGCTGCCAAGCAGTTTGGAAATGCCTTGCTTCAACCTTGCTCTATTCATTCATTCATTCAAAAATTCCTTCACGAAGTGAAAAGTGTTCGTGTCTTCTGTCCTATACACAGCAAAAAGGTTTTCCTACAATTCTAAAGACTCAGCTGAAGAGTGAAATTTTAAAATTTTGTTCATGGTGGGCATATAATCTGGCAATGACAGGTAAGGATGAGATGGAGTAGATCAGAGACAAAGATGAATAGTCAGATGCGAGAAAATTCAAGTGAATTTTATCTTCTGTCTCAATAAAGTCTTCTATATAAGGCTTCACTGTATTTTTTCCTCTGTTCCTTTGTTTTGCTTGTCTTAGTGTAGTCATCATTTTGTTGGTGATTTTTCTGTTACTTTGGTCTCTGTCACACTGGTTTCCTAAACCTCAATGATCATCTCTCTTGCATTTTAGCCACTCACTATACATTTGAAATTGTCATTTCTCAAAATCTGCCAGAGTCCTCAAATTCCCTACCCTAGCCCTGCAATTCCCTTTCCCACACCCTCGTGTATAATGAACCTGAGCCTTCATCCCCTCATGGGTACTTCCAAGCTTTCTATATTTTTCCAATTCTACCTTATCACCCTAACATTTAGTGAAAGCATTTACTCGAACATGTCCTAGGTGCAAAACTCCAAGTATAATGCCTTGTTCCTTTAATCTCCTGGATTTTCCTTCTCTGTCAATGTGTTACCAAAAGACTCAACACTTTTGTCAGTTGGGTCCACCACAACTCTTGCTAACCAGTCTTAAATAAGCATTAATTGCTAACAGAAACTCTTATTTTCTGCTCAAATGAGAGATTCTAAAAGGCCTCCATGAAATCTCATTCTACCTTGTTTCATTTCTTACTTGGAATCATATGGGGGAGGCGGTGCTGGGGACTGAACTCAGGGCCTTGAGCTTGCTAGGCAACCGCTCTGCCACTTGAGCTAAATCCCCAGCCCCCTAGGAATCATATCTTGAGCCTAAGAAGGTCACTACCTTTAAGCACAGCATCTCACCTTCCATTCTCTCTGTTTCAAACCCACTCTCTTTTTCCTCTTTCTGCAGAAGAAACAGCTCTGCCTGCTCTCTCTCTTACCCTCTACCAAGCCATCAAAAAGATAATTTGCCTAAAGGACAACACTAATCCTTAAATTAAAAAAAAAAAAAGCTTTCAATGATGCAGAAAACAAACACATCAGCCAGATAGTCAAGGCCCTCTGCAAGGCAGTCAGAATGTACTACACAGAATAGTTTCCTATTATCCCCAATGTAGTATACTGTCAATTACCATCGAGCTGAACTTGTTGTTCTCCTCCAAACGTGTGTTGCATTCCATTCCTTCATGCCTAACAGAGTCAAGGTATGCTCTTCCATTATATAATCTCGGTTGAAATCCTAGTCTGTCACTTGCCAGCTGGGTGACTTTAGTTAGGGATGAAGAATTAGTGATTCTCGATTTCCTCTCTAGTTACTTGTGAGAATCAAATAAAATGAGTATCATAGTGCTGAAAAACTGGGTAATACCACTAAGATGTAATGTAGAGTGTATTTTTTCATTCAGGAAATATTCATTTGGCACCCACTACCTGCCAAGCATTAGTACTGCTGCTGTTCACTTTTCAAATGAATACATACACTGTATTTGAGGAGAAAGAACTAATGTGCCTCCACTGATCAACACGAACAAAAAGAACCAAGAGAATCAAGACATAAAGAAAGCCTACATAAGCTTGGGATCTGGCAAAAAAAAACAAAAAACAACAACAAAAAAAAACCAGTGTTCTAAAACATCATTTGTAATTGGATTGATGGCCAATTTCAGTTTACATCCTCCTTCAGATTATGCATCTTTGTTACTGCTTTTGCGGACATCAAAATCAATTCAGATCAATAAGTTAAATAAAAGGATTCTGAAACTATATTAGAAATAGGAGGAGAATATGTCATTCCTCAGGATGTGAATCTCTGATTTTTTTTAAAAAATGTATCCCTTTAAGTAAGCGCATGTCTTGAATCTTTTCAACCCGAGCTAGATGGGATGTTCAGGAGCAGATTGCACAAGCAAGCTTGCAAGGGAACATGGCCTTGGAAATACAGCTTCTCTTGAGGACGACTGTGACTCTTCTGGGTATGAGAAGACCTTACTGAAAAGGGTTTTTCACTATAGTCACCAATACCAAAAGCACACAACAAAAAAGTACATTTTTTCCAGTACCAACAGACTTCTTGTGTCAGTACCAAAAAAAAAAAAAAAAATAAAATAAAAAAAATAAAAAAAAAAAATTCCAATTTCCAGAGAATTAAGAAATAGGGGAAATGGGTGGACGAAAAGCTACTCAGTGAACAAGTTGTTTCTCTCTCCCACCCCTCCTCTTTTTAAAATCCAAAATAGAAATTTCAAAGCTTAAAAAACTTCAAGGCAATTTAATTTAAGTTGCTTCCCATGACTTTAAACACTGCATGTTCACACCTACGTCAGTACTACATTGAGAACCTCCCACTCAGAGACTGTATTTAGGAAAGAAAGGATGCTGGGGTCTGAGATGAGGCCTAGATTTGAGGGCTCTTAAATTCTTACATGAGTTCTTCAGCAAAACTCTAAAGTTCAGTACATTTAATTCCTATTCCTCCATTGAAAGTCGGGTCAATGTTTTCAGGATGCTTCACTTTAGAGAAAATTATAGGAGACAAAAATATGTATTATAAGATAAACACAGTAAAACTACTTACAATCGACAGCAACAGTCACAAATGCACTGTTGCGTGCAATTGGTTTGTTACTAAGAATTTGGATACACATGAGTTTCAGTCTCTGGACTCTCCTGATATAATTCTACAGAGCAGACTGCTATTTCTTCCCACACTTAGGCTCTAACAATAACCGGTGCCCCCTCTTCTTCAACAGTGTTTGTATCTTTATTAGCTTTTAATATGTAGTGCATATTTACCGATCATCCCTTTGCTGGAAAGTAAATTTTGATTTTAGTGTTTAAAATATAAACAGCCAAATTGCATATCTGGCATGTTATTTCACACCCCACCATTTTCATGTTTTTTTTAGCTTAAACCAAGCTAGGTGAGTAGGCGTCATCCAAGATAAAATCTTGCTGACTTTTTTCCCCCCCAAAGAAAAGCTAGTGAACAGGAGGTGATAAATGCTATGCTTCCTACTCAGACTCTGTCACATAAGATGTCAGTTCTTTATTTTAATTATTCTTTGCCAGCTCAAAGAGGCAAGTAATTTTGCTGCATATTATCCTACCTTTGTTAGTTCCTCGCGAGCAGCAGTGGAAGGCCTTTTACTTGTTGTGCCAGAGCTGATCTTAATATCCAATTCCCAGCCAATCTCTTGGTATCCTGGAGAAAGAAGCAGATTATTCACTGTCAAAAAAGCAAACCAGACAATTACTGAAATGCAAGCCAGGTGTGAAAAATCGAATGCCTTTAGGAAACAATGTAGCAATTAGAGAGAGTTTTGGATTTTTTTAAAAGTAAAACCTTTACCACTTACTACAATGAATGTCAATTACTGAACCCAAGTAGTGGCATTAGCCAAGAGGGTTAACATAATACAGATTTCATCAGGAAGATTCTGGAAACAAGAGAGAAACTCAGAGCTCATATTTTGTTTGGCTTTCTAAGAATCAGAACATGACATGTGGATTCTATTGCCAGTTGTATATTTGGGAGACAAAGAAACTCCACTGATAGATTAGTGAGGAAGGAATGTGAAGAAGGGAAGACAAAATGTTCAACAAGAGGATATCCTATAAAACCAACCAAAACAGCAGCAACTGGAGCTTAATCCTGAGAGAAAACTCTGGGAAATGGTATGAAATACACGCCTCAGAATTATTCCATCCAAGGGGCAAGGGAATTGGTGTATTTACACTTTTAACAGTCACTGGTTGAGGGCTACTGGGGGGGGGCGGTATTTCACTGGTATTTCCCATCTGCTTTTTATTTCAGAAAAAGCCCTCAGGCTTAGAGATGTAGAGGTTGGCAGCTGAAAGGGGGCTGGAGCGTGCTGGCCAGTCGGGGCCAAAGAAGAAGGCAGCACACTGACAGTGTGTGTTATAGCTCCTCTTTGTGCTGAATCAGGTTACCCTCAGAGGGAGAATGTTGTACTGGTCCCTGGTTACAGGAGCTTCAGGAGGGATTGCCAGATTCTGCGAACAAGAATATGTGACACCGAGTTCAATCTCTACCTCCAGAAATATATGACAGAGAGAGGCAATAAGATCAATGTAGCCTGGAAGGAACCTTGGTCCAATTTACCTCCTCTTCCTCCCTCTTTACCCGTATCTCCTAATTGTCATTCACTCAGGTGCCTTTGCCTTCCACGTTAAGAGTGGAAGTGTCGGGACCTCGTTGAATTTATTTGTGGAGGAATGTGGGACAGGCATTTGCTCCTAGAAGTCTAAATCTTTTTCATGATGATGTGTAGGTTCTAAGCACCAGTAAATAATAATACATGCTCACATTTATTGAAGTTTTCTTTATGCAAAGCATTATTTTACATGATTTACATGTTTTATTTAAATCCTCACAACAACATTGAGGTAGGTACTATTATCCTTTATTTCTAAATAAGGAACAAAAGACAAAGAAAGATTAAGTAGCTTGTCTTAGACTACAAAGCTAGAAATGCTCTTCAGAAACAAAGCTCTTAACCACCGTACTACTGATACAAAGGCAGGATAGTAGTTGGGAAACAGGACAGCATGTTCGCAAAGGAAGGAAAGGTCAGAAACATTGTAAGGAAGATATAAAAGCATCTCTGAACAGTGCACTGGACCTGAGGAGTACAGATCCTTGGACTAAATTGAAGACAGCAACAACACACCAGAATAGGTGAAAATAACTCATAATTGCCTGATCCCTTTTCATACCACCATAAGAAAAGGCAAGTTCAGAAGAAAAGCCACCAGCCCAACAGGATAAGAATAAGTGCCATCGATAAGCAAATGCAGATCCAAATATCATTATTGCTGCTATGAAAATGATAAACTGGATTCAAATCAGCACAGCACCAGAAATACGAGAGGAGTTAGCACTTTTTAAATTAAATTCACCCTTTTTGAAATTAATTTGCAAATGCAAACAAGATATTCTCAACAAACAAAAGCAATATGAGATGAAAGTGGAGAAGACACGGTTTTATAAGAGAATACTTGAGAATAATAAAGTAGTATCTTGCCTTTGAACAGAAAGTAATTCTGGCTGGAAGTTATTGAAGGGTCTATATCTCCCAAATAGCCAAAATTGTGTCCTTGAAATATGATATGTTCTTACAAGCCAGGGATGCATTAGAGTCCTAAGATGGCATGGGTTAGTTTTAGTGTCCAGCCCTAGCCTAGCTGTGAAATAGGGGATAATAGCAACAGAAAAAGCCAGCCTGGAAAAAAGTCACAGAAATCTTTTCTGGCACCAAATGTATCAGAAAAGGTGTGTGGAATACACAGAGGTAAAACTACAGAGAGCCGTGTCTTCTAATACCCAGTGGAGACACAGTAAACAGAAGGCGGCCCGCAAAGGGCACAGTACAGAAGGCACAGTTACAGACCTACCTCTTCTTTTCACTGTCCATGGGAATAATGAAAATGGAAATATCTAAATGAACTTATCATTTTGGGAGTACTGGGGATTGAACTCAGGGCTTTGCACTTGCTAAGCAAGCGTTCTACCACTGAGCTAAACTCCCAACCCTTGAACTCATCATTTTTTGAAAAAAAGATCCTTTCTGACTCTGTCCACTGAAGGCATCTGGAGACAATGATACCCAGTGGCAATGAGCACACCTAATGCCCAGATTTTGTGTCTAAATGTTACTTGCCCTGAAAGGAAAAAAGTGTTCTTTAGAGAAAAAAGTGATCTTTAGAGAAGTGGCCGTTATAGCTCTGAGGCAGGAAGAGTATATGAATGAGCCTGAAAGGACCGCCCCCCCCCGAAAAGAAAGCACTCAAATATCAGTGGAAGGACTCAAGGGCAGTGGTGGAATACTATTCAGCCACCAAGAAGAATGAAATCATGGATTTACAGGAAAATGAATAGAACTTGAGACTGTAATGTTAGGTGAAATAAGTCAGGCACAGGAAGTTAGACATTGCATAGTTTCTCTTATATAAGAAAACCTAAATCATAAATAAGTAGAATAAAGGAAAGATGGTAGGAAATAAAAAGGCAGAGTTTTTTAGAGATATGGAAGGGGAGCAGGGAGAAGGGGGGGTAGAGAAAGGACAAGGGATGGAAAATGATCAATATATACTATATACATGTACCAATTCCCCAAGATAAATATAACTATTATATATTGCAAATATACACTAATAATAAAATAATCATTCTGAGTTTAAACAAATAAAAATCCATAGATCCAAGTGATTCTCAGGGGAAACTAGAAGAGAGAGGATAACCAAAATGCAATTTTCTACAGAAGAATGCTCACTAATAAATGTAGAAGAACTGACAGACATAGCAATCTATACTTTTGCAAATACAAGGCAACAATTGGTTGGCATGAGAGGTGTTAAAGCCACTGGGTAATGGGTTATTGGGAACAGGATGTTTAGATGGGTGCCAGCACCTCATCCTTGGATTGCTTAGTAATTGCAAAGAGAAAGGTCTTCCTCTTCATTGGAGGGATCTGGTGGATTCAGTGAAATAGTCATGTATAAAGTTAATATAATAAATTGTGCTTCAGAGAGCTGTTGTAAGGATCAAATATGTCAGTCCAGGCAAAGCATATACATTGGGCCACACAGTTAAGTCAAAATAAATTAACACTGCTATAGCAACAATAATTCTTATTTTTTTTAAATCTAAGCTAAAGGCCTAGGGTCAAAGCAATTTGACTTTATTTATTTTCCACAAAGACCGTAGCTGAATCACAGTCCTTAGTAACTGGAAAGCCGATACTAAATAGCAGCAAACAGCAAACATAAGAGCATGAAATCCTGAAACAGTGAGTGCCCCAATATCAAGAGACAGTGTGTATAAACAGTTTACTCCAGACTTCTCCAGTCTGGAACTGCTCCTAAGGTTCCTAGTAAAGAGATGCATGCTTCTCACCTTTCTTCCCTCCCCATATCAAAGGGACAGAGGATGTAAAGAGATTCAAAGAGAGAAAAATATGGCTGAGCCTTTTCTCAAGTGGCAGCAGCCTTAGTTTCCAAAGGTAATTACTATTTTAAGAAAAAAATGCTTTTGAAGAGCTAAGATGGTGATCCGAAGGGAAAATGATGGTTGATATTTCTTTTTAAGGGAAAGGCAGCCATGATCCACTTTTGCTAAGGTACTTGGGGGAAGAGTATTGAAAATGTCAGAGACATGCAATGCTAATGCCAGCAGATTTCATTCCTTCCTGCTAAAATCTCACTCCCTAGAATATGTATCTAGATGAGAAAATATACCCTTGAAGTTGATCAGTCCTTCTTTTTCACCTTTGGTAAGCTGAGATGGAAGTCAAAGAGCCAGGAGTTTTACTGTGCGAATCACTTTGCTAAAGCTTAGATTAGCAAATTTCTTTGGACCTTACTCCTGTGATGCGATGTTGCCCCAAGTTAACTGTAATCGCCAGTGTCTGCACCTCTGATGAAGAGTAATTAGGGCCAGCTCTGCCTACTACTACATAGCAGGTCAGAAGAATAAGAGAATTAATGCCTTTGGAGACTTCAATCCCTGACAAACAGGACCAGGAGTATTTAGTCCCCAGAGTTTCAGCTCTTTGGGCACAATAACTTCAAGATGTATATTCTACACCAGGTTCCAGACTTCTGCAATGAAATGTAGCACCAGTTTCCCACAGTGGCATCTTGCTTGAAAAGGATATGTTTTCGTTGCCTTTCCTTCCTTGTCTCACCTCCCCACTTCTCTGTTGGTGTTTTCTCCTCCCTAATAGACTTTTTGTGTCAGAATCCTTGCCCTTCCAGAGGAACACAAATCAACATGCCTGGCTCAGCCGAAACTACCGCTGTTAGAGTCATGAATAAACCGCATGACCAAATCAATCGTGGAAGCTACTATAAAAAGCTACATTGGAAATGTGCATCTGTAATGTGATACGGGATATAGAACTCCGTGAGAAGTCTTTATGTGCCCCCTGTTGCTATATATGCTTACGTGAGTGACTAAGATTAGTTCATAACCTGTCTTGAGCGAAATCAGTGTCCTTACATGGGATGTTACTCAGACATTTAGCAACTGCAGCAGCACAAGCCCTCGAACAGGGTCCTGAAAGATGTCCAAAGTGGTAGGACCAGGACGAGTATGGAGAGAGACAATAGCTGGTCTCTGGATTCAGGTAATTCTCTAGCCAGTAAAGTAATAGTTCACTATTTTAACAATCAATACAGTTCTACCAGTGTATACTGATTCAACCACAGTCTAATCCATATATACTGAGGTGGGTTTTATAACATTTGGATAAATGGGAGAGTTTCAAGGTTAAAAGACAGTGACATCATTATTCCTAGTGCCTCAAGAATAAGCTCAAATGATTGTACAGTACGATCCCTGCTGTAGAGTGTGGCTTGAGAATTAAGTGGTTGGCTTAATAGCTAATTCTAGGGTTAGTGGTTTTAAAAGAATTGCCCTACAACAAAATAAATCAGATATTAAAACCAAAATGATGTATTTTGATTTTTCCTTTCAAGATGACCTCAGGGGCATTATTACAGATAGCAATTTTCATTGTTCTATAGATATGTTAGGAAAATAAATGCAGAACACATGACTCCATATTGTACAAGTCAGTTGTTTATGGAATAATTATACTCAAACAGCTGTATAATAGAGAGACACTCTTTAGTGTACTTGCCTTCCTTAGAATAGCTGCATTCAAAGGGGAAATTTTTTCAAATCTGAAAGAGTTCTTTTAAACACATCTCTTACGAGGCTACCAATAAATACGTAGATTTTCTGTAAACGGTAGTGTTTCTGCAGGCACTTATAGAATACTAGTAGAGAAAGGTCAAACTGCAGGACATAGGAAAAACCTGACCCAAACTCTATAAGGGACCATTTTATGTACACTTGGCCTACACAAAAGCCTCAAAAAGTTTTCCTACAGTTTCAGGTAATTGTTGAGTACTAAATAATCCTTTTAAAGCAAATCAGTTCTTTTTTAAAAGCTAAAAAGTAAAGATTGTTTTCCAATACTTTCCCTTAAAATGGAAGGTGATGGATTCTCAGGGTAAAAGTACTGATAAACATCAAATAACTATAATCTAATAACTATGTTCTGAGGACATAGTGATTTAAAATGTTTTAAAGAAGTAAAATTTCCATCAAAAGCAGGCTCTGCTTCCAGAAAACATGATGAAATGACCCTACGTGCTAATTCTATTTGTTTCCGGTGTGTTTAACCTCTTTTGGTTATTCATTCCTTCTTGACTTCTTCTGAATTGAGAATTTTTACGATGTCTTTCTCCTATTGCATTTTAGCAACACATCTTCTCCTATTCTTTAGCACAGTAATCCCCAACCATTTTAGTACCAGGGACAGGTTTTGTGGAAGACAATTTTTCCACAGACCAGGATCACGGTCGGGTTGGGGGTGGGAGGCGTTGTTTTGGGGCTAGATTTTCATGAGGCTCCAGAGACCTAGATCCCCAACATGTTCACAGCAGGATTTGCACTCCTATGAGAATCTAATGCTGCTGCTGATCTGACAGGAGACAGAGGTCAGGTGCTGGTGTGAGAGACAGGGACTGGCTGTAAATACAGATGAGGCTGCCATTGCTTGCCTGCTGCTCAACTCCTGCTGTGCAGCCTGGTTCTTAAAGGCCACAGACCCAGCTAGTACCAGTGTGTAGCCTGGGATTCGGGGACCCCTGTTTTAGTGCTTACCCCAGCAATTATAATATACATTCTTGACTTACTAAAGGCTAGTGGAAAGTGATAGTACTTCCCAGAAAATGAAAAGATCATGGAAATTTTTACTCCATTTACTTCTGTCCCACTTTCTGTGTTATTTTTATACATCCTTATGCTAATTATATTAAATCATATCAGACATTGTGCTTTCATAGACTTTGGATTTCAACAGGTTTACCGCTATATCCCTCAATATAGATACTATTTTTGTATTTTTCCTCCTTGGGCCATGTATGGTTTCTTGAATCTATAGCCTTGTGTCTTTTATCAATTTTCAAAAATTACCTCTTTAAATATTACTTCTCCACTTTCTACACTCCTTCTGTAAATTAAATCATGCACATTATATTTTTTCATTTTTTATACATTTCTTATACTCTTCTTTGAGTTTTTCATCCTTATATTCTCCATGTTTGAATATTTTATTCTGATCTGCCTTCTCTTTTAAACTATGTCTAATATGATATTGAATCAACCTATCTTAATTTCGGATATTGCATTTTATGCTTCATGAATTTTCATTGGTAACACATATTTTCCAGCTCCTTGCCAAAATTCATCTTGGCATTTAAATTCTTGAAAATATGAATCACAACTATTTTAAAGTTTAGACCAAATAACTACATTTTACAATCTCCCCGCGAGATCTATTTTTCTATTAGTTTTTGGTCAGCTCATGTTTCTGTGTGCATGATCGGTTTCCCCTAGATGCTAGACAGTGTGCATGAATTTTAGAGTTCTGGGTGTTCAAGATGATGATTTAGTCTTCTAGAGGGGATTTATTCTTGCTTCTGGCAGTCAGTTGGTCTAAGAAGACCACTTTAGTCTAAAGATTCAGCCTATCCAAAGTTCCATCAGCTTCTGACTTTATGAGAACTGGTATATTTCTGATTTTCTCTCTTACATACCTTTTTGTACAAATTTCAAATTTTCCTTCTTGCATTCTCTTATTCAGTCAGAACGAAGACTAAAAGTTTTGAACTGGGCTAAACTTCCACAGTATGCCCTAAACTCTCTTTCACTGTCATTCAAATTGCCACAAACTCTCTCTGTCCTCTCTAAAATTCTTTTCTCTGAGATATTGACCATGTACTTCCTTGCTGTCTTGGTGACTCTGGTACCTTCAGAAGTATGTTTCTCAGCCAAATGTGGTGGCTCACAGCTGTAATCCCAGCTACTCAGCAGGACGAGGCAGCAGGATCGCAAGTTTGAGGCCAGTCCAAGCAACTTAGAGAGATTGTATCTCAAAATTTAAAAAAGTAAAGGTCTGGGGATGAAGCTGAGAGGTAGATCTCCTTTGGTTTGATCCCCAATACTGCAGAAAAAAATGTTTCTGATGTTTCATCCAGTTTTACTACCTCTTTTCCTTAGAACTGTTGTTCTGAAATAAGCTAGTCAATTATTTCTAGAAACTGAACTCCTCTCAACTGACTTTTTATTCCCCCATCTTGAAAATGAGAAGACTATAAAAGTGTAACAAATTCTGGAAATAATTTGAATACAGAAGACAGAGAGCAAAACCACAAACAGAAAAAATAAAATTTGAATAAAGCATATGTAAATAGAATAAGTGGTAAATATACTGTCACGGTATACGTAGAAAAATAATAGAAGATATTATACGCATGAAATAAGAAAGAATGACACAAAAATTACAAAAAAGTCTTTCAATTGTAGAATATCAACTTTTAGAATGAAAAGCATCTTGGAAACCCTAAAAAAGTCAAACATACAGGAAACAATCTGGACTCTCTCCCCAACTCATGGCTTGTGACCAAGGGGAGGTGAACCTGGCTCCCCAAAAACAAGGTAAGTGACTACAGCTGGGAGATACAGGAAGCAATGGCAGTGGAGTCCACAGCCATCGTGAACTGCAAAAATACCATGGGGTTCTGCTCTGAGGGGCTGCCTTCCACATGGCAGGCATGTGCTAGAGAGGGATTCTAGTGCAGGTGCCCACCATATTGCCACAGAGTGCTTAATTAAGTGTCATATCAGGAAAGGGTTGATAATTCTGGGATTCAGAACAGCTAGAACACAACTTCACTTAGGAGCTCTCAGTGTTACCCTCCTACAGTGACTGGATTAGACAGCAACAGGAGACAGCTGCAGACAAGGAGCAAACTAGAAAAAGATCTCCTGAGAAGGTTAAGCTCAGGCCAGGGTGGAAACAGTCCCTACCCCCTGCAGTGCCAAGCCAGGCTGGGCTTACTCGTATTCATAAATGTTGGTCTGAAAGTGCCCACTGGCACTAAGTACTTCAACGCTTGCCCTGCTGCCTACATCCAGCCCAGATCTGAGCTCTGGTTGCCTTCCTTATACACCAACATGAGTAAGAACACACCTCAGCATGGACATTGCCATAGCCTGGGGTACATAGAGGGGCCTCAGGAATAGGAAGTACACTTCAAAACACAGAGGCCGTGTTAGGCAAAAAAAATACTCACTTGCTAGACCTCAAAATTACAGATCCTGGAAGGAAAACACTCATTCAAAAGCACAAAGAAAAATGCATGTGTGTGTTTTGGGACTTTTTTTCCTTTTTCATACTCCCTCTTTTTGTCTTTTCCCTTCATTTATCCTATTATCTTTTTCCATTTAATTTTTAAAATTTATTCTCCATATTATTTCTTTTTTCTCACTTTTTTGTCTACTATTTCTCATTTGTTTTTTTTCTGCTACCTTCATCTGACTCTATAAATATCCTTCTACTCCTTAATAAGATCATTTGTCTCACTTTTCTTTCCTTCTCATCTCCTATTGTTTAATAATTTAAGTTTTTCTTCTTGCATTCTCTTATTCCCAAGCCCCTATATCTTTAGTAGTATAACCATTAAACTCTATCAATTTTTTAGGTAGTTAACTCCGTGTTACTGTAGGGGCAGGGGGGATGTTAGGCAGGGCTAGAGTGGGAGGCCCCCCTGGAGAAGAGAGATAGGGCGCTTTATTAAGAACAAAAACAGGTTGCAGCAGCTCCTGTGGTTAATGCTGCCAGCGAGGATGGCAGTCTATGGCCACTTGTGGTTGATGCTTCCAGCGAGAATGACAGCTTGTGGTCACATTTCCTCTCTATGCTCTACCTTGCGAGACTGCCTTTACAAAAGTTAGAAAAAAAGAAAGCCTGACCCCAGACCCTAGTGGAAAGTCCCCAGAGACCTTTCCCCATGTTCCCTAGTAATGAGCCAATTGACCAATCAAATAGTGACACCCTCAGCTGAGAAAGTCAGGGTGGGCCCCCTAGTCAAGACCTACAAAAGCTGTGTCATGGGCCTGGGCCCGCCAGTGGCTCAGTTTTGGGCACCCCTGCTTCTCTCACTGAGAGAAAGCAGCTTTGTACTTGCTTTTGCTTTATTAAAAGTTACTTTCGCTTTGGCACTTTGGTCTCAATCTGACTCCTTCAACCTTCTGTGTCAGAGTGGGATTCAGGCCCGGGCTAGGCACCACCTTGGTGCCTGGCACTCCCACTGGGGGTGACTGGACCACCCAAGACCCCCGGGGGTTGTGTCATTACTACTATTGAATTCTTTTCTATCATTAGTGTAGGTATAATTGTTGCATTTAGTGGATATTTGGTGTATGTTGAAATGGCCATCATCAAGAAATCAGGTGAAACTGTGGGGGATAACCCTGCTACATTTTTGATGGGAATGTAAACTAGTAAAACCATTAAGGAAATCAGTATAGAGATTCCTCAAAAAACTAAAACAAGAAATTCCAATCAACCCAGCTATCCCATTGCTAGAATTCCTGTAAGAGTTTTAGACATCATATTATAGTGATACATGCATACCCATGTTTACAGCACCACAATTAACAATAGCAAAATCCTGGAAGAAGCCTATATGTCCATCAATAGATGAATGGATAAGGAAAATGTGGTGTTTATACACAATGGGATACTACTCCATAAAGAAGGGTAAACATGACTCATTTATGAGAAAATGGAAGGCTGGGTGTAGCTCAGCAGCAGAGCCCACACCTGGCGTGTGCAAGACCCTGGTTCAAGCCCCAGTGCCACCAAAACTATACAAGAAAATGGATACAACTTGAGATCATAATGTTAAGTGAAATAAATCAGACACACAAGCTTAAATATCACATGGTTTTTCTTTATGAGAAACCCAAAATACAAATAAAGAGCAAAATAAAATGATAGATAATGGGAAATAGTGAGGTAGATCTTTTGTCTGTAGGAAAGGGACCAAGAAATGGAGGGAGAGGGGAAAGAAAGGGGATAATAAAAGGAACTAAGATCTGTTATGTACATGTACCCACTCCCCATGAGGAATGTGATCATTAATGTACTATAATCACTGATAAAAAATTTAGATACACACACACACAGTGGTATCTTGGTTCACAAACAAAATTCCCTCCACAATTCTGGAAAAGATAACCATATCCATTTTCATGCAGGAAAGATGGCTGTGGTTGTGTTCGTCACCCATTACAGAGTTTACAAACAAAAACGAAATTAAATTTGCCAAACATTTCTGTTTGTGAACCAAATTGTTCACAAAGTGTTCGTGAACCAAGGTACGAGTGTGTGTGTGTGTGTGTGTGTGTGTGTGTGTGTGTGTGTGTGTGTGTATAATCTGGCCCAAAGAAAATATTCACCTTGTTTTGGTTTTTATTGCTTTGGAGGGAAAAATAGGACAAATTAAGCAATCTTTTTGTAACTAAAGATTATTAATAGAAATATCAAAAGGTGATCAGATATAAACATGTTAAATCAATCCTTTATTGTAGTAATAAATTATTAAATATTAACCCCCTTGCTATTTGGATTTCAGAGACTATATTTTTATAAATGGTATAAATATATGTAATGTGTGGGGTGAATCTGACAATCAAATTATCAAGTCTGTTATTTTTTAGATATAAAATGCCCCCCAGAAGTCTCATTGTTCAGAAGATGATTGGCTTTGGAACAGTGATTGGATCATGAAGGCTCGAAATTTATCAGTAGGCTACTCTATTGTCCAACTCATAATCTGATGGCATTATTATGAGGGAATACAAACTAGTTGACCTAGTGGAAGGGGGTGGATCATAAGGGTGTCTCTGGGAACAACAGCTTTGCCCTGGCCTCTTCTTCATGAACTTTTTTTCTTCTCTCTCTGCTTCCTTGCCACCATGAGGTGAGCAGCTTTTCTCCACCACCTCTTCCTTCATTATATTTCTGCCTCTCTCCACAGGCCTAAAGCTAAGGAGTCAGCTGATCACAGCCTCAAACCCTGAGCCAAAAAAACCTTTCCCCCTTTTAATCAATTTTCTCGAGTATTTTGTCATAGAAACAAAAAGTTGACTGATACGAGACCATTGGAACGCTTACCCTTTTAATCTTCCCATCTTAGCTGTGTGCATTGGTTAACAGTCTCTGGAGAAACAGAGCTAATTTTCAATATATAAAATCATTAATAATTTCCATATATCCATCTATAGATCATGTAGATTTACATAACACTCACTTCCTAAGAATCCAAATCTTTCATTTTCTCCCCAATATCCAAGGTGCTTATTGCTTGAACCTAAAAGAAAAAGTTTTAAGGAATATTCAAGAAACTGCAGGATGGCTATGTAGATATAATCTATGTATCTAGAAAGAGATTTATTTTAAGGTATTTGCTCACATGTGATTATGAAGTCTAAAATATCCCAAGATCATCTAGCTGCAGGATGGAGACCCAGAAAAGTCACTGATATACTTTAAAAGCCTGAGTGCCACAGAGTCAATGATGCAGATTCCATTTTTGTGCCTGAAGGCCTGAGAACATGGAATACTGAGGGCTGAGATGCTTGGTGCCTTAACTTAAACAGCTGGGCAGAGTTAATTTAACTTTTGTCTGCTTTTTTTCTGCTTGAGCCCTCAACAAATTGGATGATGTTCGTCCATATTGGGGAGGACCATCTGCTTTACTCAGTCTACCAACTTCAAAAGCTTATCTCTACTAGAAATGCTCTTACAGATACATCCAGATATAGTGTTTAACTATATGAATATCTGTGAACCACTCGAGTTGACACGGAGTTAACTATGCCACTTGGTGTCACTTCTTGTAATAACTTCTCCACAGTTTTGTAATTTTTATGTCTAAGAAAATATGACAGCAGCTTGAATATTAACCTTTAGAGTCCATAACTATAAAGAACACTTTAGAAACTGTATTAGTCATTTTATTCAATCAGAAGTTTTCAATCTAATACCATTTTATATTTTAGTCATAGACAAACAAATTGTAAGCTTCTAGTCTCAAAATCCCATGGGACTTTCAGATCAATATTTTCTTTTTCCATTTATATTTTACCATTAATCATAGAACCTATATGTTCAGAAATAATGCATACTATTATTTGAGACACACTTTTAATTTGTAACATTATGAAACCATATGATATAACATGATAATTAGTAAATGTATACCCTGAAGTCTTTACCAAACCCGTGCTCAAGAATTGAATTATTTCAAATTTATGTGCCATATTATATCATAATGTTTCTTTTCTCATAAATGGAAAAAGAGAAGAGGAATTGTGTTATCATCATTATCTACTGCCACCCTCGGCAGCCTGTAATAAGCTTCAAGACTATCTTCTTTTATTATGGAGCAATGACTCACCTAGAGTTATACAACATTTAGTTCCTAAGAATCCAAATCTTTCTTTCTTTTTTTCTTTTTTTTTTTTTTTTTTGCTTAATCTCGAAGGTGTTTATTGCTGGAAGCTTAAAACGGAGTTTTAAGGAAATATTCAAGAAACTATAAATGAAGGGAGGGAATTGCAAGAAACTGATAGGCTGTGCTTACAATTATGATCACCTGTCCCTTTATGCATGCACTCTCTTGCTCACTCAAGCTTCCGTAAGAATAAGGGGCTCCTTAGTTGGTACTTTGGAGGTCTTGCCTGTCTCACCTTTGTCCCTATTCTATATATGACAGGGCCCAGGAAAATGCATTCAAGACGTAAGCAAAGGGAGAGAGCCCCACAGGGGACACTGAGCAGTAGTTAAA
>PVJO010011285.1:0-60439 GCA_004026905.1 Hystrix cristata
GAAAGAAAGAAAGAAAGAAAGAAAGAAATCAGATATCTTAGGTCGGTGGAGAAAGGCTGTCCCCCGGAAGCTCTTCCTATCCAATACCACCCAACCTGTGCAGCCAACAAGTATGTCACTAGCTCCGTCCCCTGGGGCAGCACCACAGGACTCGGCAAGGCCTGCGACACTCTGGGGCTGCTGCCAACCTTGGCCTGATACCAATCACTCTCTGCCCTGGGCATTATTTTCCAGAAACACTCGCCTACCTACATTTCTCAGCCACGGTGCCTGGAATTCCTTCTGACCGATGTCTGCTAGGACATTCCTATGTATGATTTCCCTGGGGTTGGTGGCTGTCTTCTCTGTGAAGCCAGCTCTGGCCTCTCTTTGCTGGCCTCTCCGGTACTTGTTGCTCCAAGGGCACCTCCAGTACCAGGAGTGTCCTCCCAGCACATCACACGGCTGTTCCCATCAGGGAGCTCCTCCTAGTGCGCCTATGTTCATGGCGAATCTGAGGTAAACACTGGTCTGCTGCTTTTCTAGAGCAAGAGTGGGCAACTCTTCTCTGCCACTGGCCAGGTAGTGTTTTAGGATTTGTAGGTTTTTCAGTCTCTGTCACAAGTACTCAACTCTGTCACTATGGTGCAAAAGCAACCACAACAAACTCATTGCTGTGTTCTCGTAAAAGTTAACTTACAAAACCAGGTGGCGGGCCTCATTTGGGCCATAGTTTGCTCATCCCAGTTCTAGAGATTTAATCAGGGTTCATCAAATTAAAATAGATCTGATAATGTGGGAAACCAAAGCCTGACCCCTGCCATCAGATTATTCCCTTATCTCACCCCAAATTGTCAGCAGTCACAGCCTTTAAGCAATTACTCTGTAGACAAATCCCCAGTCGTTACTCAATAGCTGGTTAGGAGACAGGAATTAGTGAGAGCAGAGTTAGGATTCTACTAGGCAGTAAGGACAGAAGCCTCAAAATGGAATCAGGAAGCCCAAAAACACCTGCCAGGTGTCCTCTGCCTGTCCGGGACCTCTCCAGAACAGAATCAGGCAGCCGCATGGCCTCACGCGGGCACTGCGTGAACACTGTGTAGATCGGACCCGAAAAGCATGTAGTCTCCTATGGGGTAGAGAGCATATAGCTTACGTGGTGGCCCAAGCTCCCTTCTAAACCCCTTTGGTCCCTAGACAGAGAGGCTGTGTGGGTATCCTGCTCAGGGCCCCTCCCCGCTAGCAGGAGCTCCACTTCCTTGCCTTCATAGCGCTTACTTCTTTGTCTTTATATCTTTCAAATACATTTGCCACCACCCTGCCTCCTCTGTGGTTTCGTTCTTCGTCACCATGGGACACAACCCTGGCGTTCCGGTTTAGTTATGGAACCGAATGGAATGGGATGGAAATGGGACCCGGAGGCTGACATGTGTGCCGAGCTCCCATCCCCCAACCTCACTCTAAATAGAAATCAAACCTCAACTATATATTCTTGTCCCTAGTACTGACCTCCAGTTAACAGGCCGAACGTCTACCCCAAGGCCCCACACTGTGCCTCCCACACGTACCTAGCTTTCCTCTCAGTTTCTGAGGTTACTGGTTACAAAAACAACCCCGCTGAAAGCAGCAGGCAAATAGAAATAAGCGTCGAACCACAGCGGGCCACAGGGTTCAACCAGGCAGCCGGGACGCACGGGTTTCCTGAGTGTTGGCCCACGGCACGCATGGGCACTGCTCTAGTCCTGACCTTCTCGTGGAAGGGACAGAATAACCTGGAGAGCAGACGGGGGAAGGTAAGTGTGAGGAGAAGCTCACGGGTTATGAACCTCTTGGGGCGGGGGGAGGATCAAGTGTTGTTCACTTTTGTGCAGACAGAGTAACTGGCATATATTACGAAATGTTTGACGATGATGAATGAATGATTTATGAAGCAATGGACCAAGACAATGAAGTCCACCAAAATGTACTCATTCTCCAAATTCCCTCAAGTATTCTTTAAAATTAGAAGTATCCACAGGGGGTTTGGAAAGCTTTCAGGTGTAAGTGGTTCTCCGGGAGACTCACCGTTTTGAGTGCTCGGACTCAGGATTTGGGCTCGCAGCTCCCCCAGGCTAATTCCCAGGCAGCTGCAGATCTCCTCGGGGCTGTAGGGCTCAGGATGAAGGGCGTCTTCTGTGACCAACAGCATCTCCTCCAGAGTGAGCCCGAGCTGGGCCTGCACCTCCTCCAGCCGCAGCACCTTGTTCCACTGCAAGCCTTTGTGCTTAGCCAGGAGCTGTGAGTTCACACCAAGATAATGGTCAGTTTCCATTTCAGCGTTTGATATGTGCTATTTTAACTAGCTGATTCAACTTTTAGCTGTTTGGTCATTTTCTTTTGTTTTGTTTTTTCCATTCCACCTCTCCAATTCCCCACCACTGTTTGGCAATGCCTACCAGGTTCAGATGTTCAGAATTAAACATGCCAACATGTCCTTATGACACTCAGCCTAGTTAAGTACTAGTACTAAAACACACAAACACGCAATAACACACACACACACACACACACACACCCCTAACACCCCTGCTGATTTTTCTTCCTAACAACACTTTTCCTCAGGGTTATTTCTCTGAATAATTTCATTCTTTCATCCTTATTCATTCCATCCCTAGTACAGTTTTCTGCATCAAGTCTAGAGGAAACTACTCCAATCTCATGTGACCTGGGTCCTGGGAGGGACACTGTATGCCCAACTTCATTAGCGCACTTCCTGTTTACTACGTGCCTCTTTGAAAAAGGCTAATGAGTTTAAGTATCTGGGCGTTCAGAGTAAAGTCCCAGATTTTAAATGAAAACCTCATTGGTGACCTTATGAAAAATCCCTTCATTAGGCGGCCAGTAGTAGTACAGCTGTGTGCCCCTCCACCCCCAAGAAAGAGAGCTTGGCTTCCGACTGCGTCCTGAGGCGGCCTACCAAGCAAGTGGAGAGGGCAAGGTACCCTCCAGCTCCACCCACGGGACCCCGCCCAGAGGACGTTTGCTTCTCTCGTCTTCCCAAACCACTGATGGCCCACAGAGCAGGGGACAATCAGGACAGTGATGATTTCTGTTGCCAGGGTCTAAGCAATTCATTGTCTGGGTGTGCGGACAGCAGGTGCAAAAAGAGGCCAGCAAGAGAAGGGGCAATTTGTCTCCGAAGAAATGTGCATCTGATTTGCTCTGCTGTTGTGCTGATGATTTGACTTTCTTTCTTCCTACAGGAAGCAGGATTTACCAAAGACCATTAATATCTGGTGAAGGACACTCACTTCTGAAGAATGTTAATAACAGAAGTTCTCATGTTCATTAATCATCTTTTTTAAAACCCTGGCTCACACATTTGAAAGGAGTTAATGATTTTAAGGCAGAACTAAGAAAAGAGACAATAGAATTAGGTTTGTCTGTTCAATTATTTCACGGGACATGGTGCCACTTTTAAAAGCAAGGACATGAGTTAAGACCTTTCTTAACTTGTTTGCTTACCACATTTAGTTCATGTTGATTAGCAGTGCTGGGTTGATAGCTGTCAACTGACTCATTTATTCATTCATGGTCTATATTCCAGTGTATCCAAAAACAATTTGAGAAAACTTACAAAGACATACATAATACAAAACTAACAAAGAAATACAATGTATTTATTTTATATGGAAGGAGCCAAAATCAGTGATTTCCTACAATAACGTTTTCTGGTGTAACACATCCAGAACGCAACAAAAATAATATTGCTGTATGGTTTAAAATGTATTTTTTAATTTCTCTGAATTTTCAACAACCCTGTGAGATAGGTATCAGGTCTCTACGTAAGAGATGAGAGGAAGGGACTTTCCCAAGGTCACCTAACGCGTGTACCAGAGATGGAAGCTGAACCCATGACTGCAGCTCTTTGCTGCATCCACGCCCTGTTCTCGGGCTGCCTGCGAGGCGCCTGAGTCCAAATCGCCACCCAGGACTTAGAGACACATTTCTAAGCACAAGCTAAGGTTTGTGCTAGAAGTGAACATTCCAGTGATTTAAAAACACTTTGACAAATGGATTCCTTCTGCAGGGAAGAAAAGAAAAGGGGAAACACCAGAAGACATCCCTCATGATAAAAGTGGGCCCTTTCTTTTTTTATTAGTACGTTTGTAGCACATAATGTTCACATTCCTTGTGTGGAGTTGGTACACGTATATAACACACCCGAATTCCTTTTTCATCCTTATCCCTCCATCTCTCGATCCCCTTCCACTTGGAGAAAGCTCCGTCTCCCTGCTTCCTATTATCTATCTTTCATTTTGCTCTTTATTTATACTGTGCGTTCTAAGAGTCTTTCAGTCCACCGAGGACGTGTGCTGTCAGCCCTGTGGTCCTCTTGGCCCTGGCTGGGGGCGCGCACAGAGCTGTGGCCTGCACCCCAGTGAAGGATGAAAGGTCCCCCACGCCCTGCGCCACAGCTCAGCAGCCCAAGCTGCCCAACCGCATCACACTGAGGAGAGAACAGGAAAGAAACTGAAGCTGTTGGAAATTTGTCTCAGGAAGCAGAAAGATGACTTGCAGATGAGGGAGGAGGGTGCCTAAGATTGCTCTTGCTCAAAGACAGAAATCTGTGAGGGAATTTGTCACCGGCGGCCCGGGTGCCTGGCCTGCTTCACACGTGTGAGGCAGGGCTGAGTCAGGGCCCCGGGTCATTTCGTCACAAGTTCCTCACTCCGCAGTGGGGTAAATATGCAAGAGAAAGCAGTTCTTTATCAACATTCCCTGTTTTCACCACAGAAAATAGCAAGTACCTTACGCACCATGGCTGGGAGATTCATGTGCCCCACTCTGTGGCCAGGAAAGCAGGCAATGCATGCTTCTTCCACAGTCAAGAGAAGAAGCACTGGGGGAAGGAAGGGCTGGGACCCTGGCTCAGTGTGGCTTCTCTCAGAAGCAGCCCTGGAAATGAGACTTGAGGGCCAGGACGCGGGGCCAGGTGAGGCTAAGAAGCTCTGTCAGAGGAGAAGAGAGCAAGGCCAACAGGAGGCCGAGCATGTGGGCAGGCGAGGGGTCTCCAGCTTATAAACCCAGACGTGACTCACGCATCCCCATATGCCCCCACGGGTGGAGGCCGCTCCCCTGGGTATTAATGCCCCAGCACCCCCAGGTCCTCCCAAAGAAAACTCAAATACTTAGTGCTGTCCTCCACCCAGAAAAAGCTCCCGGTCCAAAGCTGGCCAGAGACGCCAAGAGGAAGGCATGGTGGGGAGAGTGCAGGGACAGGGACCCTAACTCAGGAGCCATCCGCCAGGATCCACCTAGCTTTGACTGTTTCCTTGCATTTAGTAGCATTAACCTGTCAATAGAACAAGTATCAAGTCTTCTCCTCACCACAAGAGAGAGAAAGGGAAGGGGAAAACTACCTCTAAAAACAGCAAGTCGTTCCACAAGCTATTTTCCACACAACAAAAACATCTGTGGTGTTGTTTCTGGTTCTACAGTATAAACCGCATATGCTTATTGTAAAATTTTCAAACAACACATAAAAGTATGAAGTCCAAAAAAAAAAACCTTGAGATAAATCATCTGTAATCATCCCAATAAGCTAACCACCCGCTGCCATTTTGATGACCCTCCTATCCCACATTTCTTTAGGCAGAACTATACACATAGCTTGACATAAACAGGGCCACAAATTGCTGCTTTTATCGTGGATACTTTTTTGTGTTCCCCTACCCCTTCTTCTAACTACAGAGCCATCCCCTAGCATCCACAGCGGTTAGTGACTGTGGTGACCGTGCAACGTTCCTGACCACCACGAACACATTCACCACCTTGACTTCGCCCTGTCTTAGTCATCCCCGTGGTCAGGTTCTACACAGTCGTTTAGGCCACAGAATCAGCCTGGCTGTGCAGAGTGGACCTACTACAGTCCTCTCTGACTTCAGGGCAGCCTCTCCTTCCTCCGAGGCAATGCTGGGCATTGTCCTCGGGATCCCACCCATGCCTAACTCCTAAGGGGTCCAAGAGGAAGAGAAGAGGCTAAACTGGCCTGCACGTCTCTTCTCATTTAAAACAAGTCACCTATAATTTAGAATATGGCTGCCTTTCCCCTCACTGGGACAAGATACCTAACACTCACAACTTAAAGGAGGGGAGGTTTAATTTGGCTCACAGTTCAAAGAATTCAGTCCATGGTCCATGGCACCAATGCAGCAACATCATGGTGGAAGGACCCAGCAGAGGAAAGATGCTTAACCAATGGCAGCCAGGAAGCAGAGAGACAAGAGGAACCAGGGACAAGAGCCCGCCCTTCTGGCCCCAGCTCCTAAGCGTGCATTCAGTTATAAATTTGCCAATCTGCAAATCCACTGATGAGCATAGGACCCCACAATCCAATCACCTTCCACACAGGTGAGACTTTTGGGGGACATTTTAGATCTAAACCATAACAATTGGCCTGAAACTCCCAGCAGGTAAAATGACGCATTTAACGGCTACTTCACAAACTATTGTGAAGACTAAATAAGGTAATAACACAAGCATGTAGCACCTTGCCTGGCCCAGAAGACATACTCTAGGAGAATCAAGTCTCCTTCCCCCCTGACATTTTCCTGCCTCCCTAATGAGTTCTCTCTCCTAACTCCTTTTTCTATGCCTTCAAACATATACAAATGTTTCCTCTCCTAAAACTTCCTTAATCTTCATTTTTCCCTCATTCCAGTGGCCACACTCACCTCTCTGAGCCTTTACTAGCCAGTGAATTTGGCCTCCCAAAGATGCTTCCTTATCGTCTCCAAAACCACTGACAAATCCACCGGTCTTTGTTTAGTCATCTTAATCTTTACCAGATCAGTGAGGAACTCAATGATCCCCAACAGTAGACTCCTATACTGAAAAGTGTAGGCTGTGGTAAAAGCACAGACAAATGCGTTCTAGCTCATGGAGGTGAGGAAGCAGTCCTGGAAACCTTGTCACAGAACTGGCATCTATGCCAGAAGGAAAATGGAAACCCAGCCAGAGAGCCTGGCATTCAACCCTTGCTAAGTCCAGCAGTAGCTTCTCTCAGATCTCTCCCTCTTCTTACCTTTTCCTCAGTACTCTAAGAGTATCTTTGATCAAGTACAAAGTTTCTGCTGCCAGAGTAATAGTTCTAAAATTCCTCGCTACCAGCATTAATGATTCCTCACTGTCTCCTGGGTAAGCCTGGGTGATTCTTGGCACAGCACCGAACGTCCTGCCACAGTCTGGCTCCACAGAACACACAGCCCATTCCCCAGGCAGCCCTGTGCCCACCCATTCCCATCCTCTGCCTTGCAACCTATAGCTACCATCTCCCCTCCATGCTGGAGTCTTGGCAGAGCGCACATCACTAAATCAATAGAAGGAGTGAAATGAGCTGCATTCTTGGGTACTTGGTTTTTCTCTGATGAAATTCAAGAAAATTTTCAAAGCCCTGAAAATATTATGCCAACTCCTTATATTTTATCACCAAACAATGACTAGGTTCCATATTGACCATAAAGTGACAGAGTGAGTAACAACTCCTGACCAGACACCCCTCTAAGAAATCGCTGTAAATTCTCCTTCAGGTGTCAGTGGACCACACAAAACTCTCGCCTTTGTTGCTTCACAAGTCGCACAGAGAGTTCAAGGTACGCAAAAGCAGCAGCTTTATTTTTCTTCCCTACTTGACTTCCCATGATACTTACTACTGGCTTCACACATTCTATCCCCAATACGACTAAAGGGGACTGTCTTTTATAGACATAAAATATTTCTGGAAAATTTTAAGCCACTAAATATGTGTAAAATTTTGTTCTCATGAAAGCTCCCTGGGCACTCTGTTAATTTAAGAACATAAAAATGTGCCTCGCTTAAAAGTATCATTTACGCAAGTAATAATTATAAATCTCTATTGAGTTTGCTTTGAAATGTTTTTAATTTTAGTTCAAATGTTCTACAAGACTCTGATTTTTAATGACTCTAAATCAATTAGTTTTTGAAAACTGGTGGAGAGAGACAGAGACAAGGAGGCACAGAGAGAAAGAAAACTTCAGAATAGGAGAAACTGTCAATATTAAAACAAAACACATTAAAAGCACTTTAATTGGCTTAGGGTTCTTCCTGGTATTAACTAGATATAAACCCTGCTCGATTTTAGGAAAGGATTCTAAAAAGATAGGAGGAGAGGAAAAGTAAGTGTTATTCATCGCAAACCTGCCCTGTGGAGTCCTTCTACCATCTGGCTTTCAGAGCCGTCCTGATTAGTCACTCTCCACTGACACTTGGTTAGTATTGTCTGAAAACAAAAGGCTTATCATACTTAGATAGGCTTCTTTTCCTTTTTCACAAGAGAGTTTATTTCCTTATTTAATGAGACCACTTTCAAACAAGAAATAAATTCATTCATATGTTGCCAAAAATGGAACAGAGTACAGAGAAAACATGGTTTAACAAAATCTCAGCCTCTATCCCTAAGCATTTCCCTAACATCAACATCCCTGGGTGTGGCTCCTGTTAGCACTCTTAATTTATTTTCCTTCGATGCAGAACCTTGGATTCCAGTGATTTGCAGTAAGTAAGAAGGTGTACAAAATACACTCCACTGTAATAAAGTCTTGCACTTTTCTTTCTTCCACATTGTAAAAGAGAGAAAAATTTATGGTATTGAAAGCAATGTGTTTCATCTACAGCAGTTGGGAGGAGTGTGTGCCAAAAAGCCAAGTTCAGATGCCGATGTCACTGCCTGCTACTGTCATTTGCCCTCTACAACAGGAGGGAACACCTAAACTTGGAAGACATCCTGAAGCACAGAAGGGTCTGGCGGGGACTAGACCCTCAGCTGCTACTGTTCCAAAACAGATGCCTGTGCGAGTTGGCCCCAGAGATCTTTCCCACAAGTTGGTAACTCCGATGGCCAAGGTTCAGGGACACAGGTGTGTCCCTCATTTCCTTCTGGCCCCGTCTCCTGCTCCTTTTAGCTCACCTGTGCGTCTGGGAGAAGACACCTAATCGCGTGACCAAACTTAGAGAACAGTGTTGTGCATGTCTGAGGTTTCCTCTGGAACACAACTCTTACTCATCAACCTCAAGACAAAAAGTCAACAAGAATAAGCCCTTGGGCAGATAAAACACTCATCCCTTCCATCTCCTGAAAAAGGAAGTCTTTCTGGGGGAGAAAAGTTCATTTAACCCTTGTTATTGAAAAGTTTGCTGCTCTGCTTCTCCTCCTTATATGTGCCGATCTGCTGCTATGAAGGGCTTAATGTCAAAATATCTTTCCACATAACTTTCAGAAAGTATCTCAGTGACTAAATCCCAAACAAATGTACATCCCCCAAGTTTCCCACAAACAACAACAACAATAACAAACCCTTTTATTTCTCTGGCTCATCATATCTCTACCCTCCCCAGCTTCACAACATTCTGGGGTGAAAGCGAGAAGAAAAGGGCTAGGCCAGTCACAAGGGCTAAATACACTTTACACATCTCCACAGAGTCTGGGTCAGGGCTGAGCGCACAATAAGCCTTGTCAAAAAAAATGTGAAATGGAGCAGAATAAATGAGACAGAGTAGGTGAAACAGGAAGAGGTCAGTCCTGTATTCAACAGATGCTTATCTTGTGTCCACCTCAACCTAAGCACTACACTGACCATTAGGGATATAAGCGCTAACAAGACGGGGCTGGGGCAAAGTTCAGTGGTACAGCACTTGCCTAGCATGGACAAGGCCACGGGCTCAATCCCTAGTACCACAATAAAAGAAAAGAATTTTAAACACTTGGGGAAAAAAAGAGTTAACAAGATGGACAGTCTTAGCCCTCAGGTAAATTCAAATCTGAAAAAGAAGATGAATGTTAAGCAAATAACTGTAGTAAGTACCATAACTGAGAAACACAGGTTCTATTAAACATAAAGGGGTTCCTACCTTAGTTCAGGGCTGGCTTCCTTAAGGGATATTTACTGACACTTCCAAGGGGACAGGGATAAGAGCATCCCTGAGCAAGGTCCCTGATTTGAGAGTGAGTCTCGGGGCTGGAGAGTAATGAGAATAGGCAACGTGAGGACATGAAGAAGGGGAGGTATACAGGCTTCACATCTTACTTATGGCTTCCAGGCAGGGATAAGAACTTTTTACTTCAATACAATGAAACAAGCTTTTGAAAGGTGGTAAGCAAGACTAAATTTTCTAACCAGACTAAGTTTTCTAAACAATTATTATAACTTATTGATGAATGGATCAAAGGAGGTGGATGGATCTAGGGTGTGTGAATATGGATTATGGATGTGTGGTACTGGATTAGTCCACTAATTGGTTTATCATCGTTCTGGGTATGGATAATGGGAAGCCCCACCTTGGGTGTGGGTGGTACATCCAAAAGGTTTGTAGCCTGGATGGGATAAGAGGGAAAGGAAGCCTTGCTGCTATCTGCCCTGCCATGGACTGTTTCTCCTCTGTGATGCTCCTCTACTATGACACCCTGCCTTGGAATCAGCCAGCTGTGGACCAAAAGGTCTACAAGCTCTTGGAGCTGAAACAAAAGTTTCCCCCTTTAATTTATGGGTGTTGGGTATTTTGTCTCAGTAATGAGAAAGTAACTAAGACAAAAGTATGAGAGAAAGATTGAATTCAACTTGAACACGCTCAGTTTCAGAGGTTTATGATTTAGTGAAGCAGAGAAGCTCAAAATAAGGTGTTGAATACAAGGTTTGGACTTCAACCAAACTTTTGGAACATTTGGAGATGTTCACTAGGAATTCATCGGCATAGCGATGGAAGCTGAAACTGCAAGAAGGTGTGAGATCAAGAGAGTAAAGAAGAAAAGAAAGGAAAACAGAAAGCCAAGGCCAATGCCTTTAAGAACACCACATGCGAAGAGCCACGCAGAGTCAGTAGCAGCTCTGTGGGACCAGATCTATTTCCAGTGTGAAATATGGTATAAGATCACTCTGGAAGTCAGTCAGGTGCAGTTGGGTAATGAGAGTTTGAGAGGAATAACGAAAAGATATGAAATTGTCACTCGAGAGAAAATAGACTTCAGGCTGTGACCAGTGACAGTTGGGTGGTAAAATCCATCAGCTCAGAAGGAAAGTGATCAAAGGAAGGTAGAAGAAACACAGTGGAGCTCCTGACCCTGAATCTAATTCTGAGCCTCCAGCCTTATCTTTCTCCAACTTCCTAGTGCTGTCATGTGCCAAGCTAGATCCTCCATAACATTTAATGTCTGTGTCCCTTTTCTGAGCACCAGATGACACACTGAGCACTTCCTATTTGACATCCCCCTAACTTAACTCTCTGCTCCTTCTATTCACATGTCCCGAATCCTTGTGGAAATCCTCATGCTGCCAGCTATACAGTATTTCTTCATGAATACTTCCTAAATAAATTACAGCCTGACTGGCAAGGGTGTTCTAAGCGCGCAACAGAGAACTGCCAAGACTGCTTCTGTTATGTTTCCCTACTAGGTGTGAAGACAGCTGTTTTCTGGGGCAGGGGGGTCGACCCACATCTGTATTTTTGGAGTGACCAGCAACAGCCCAGTACAAAAACAGTGCCTCAAAAAGGGACCAAAGGAGTGAAGCTGGCAAGACTTTTGTTGACCAAACAAGACTCGCTGTTGTCACTCCTGTCAATTGCCCCCAACTGTCTTCAACCACCTGTAGACCTGACCCATGGCCTGTGCTTCACAGATATACTGTGCTCTTCTCGTTAGTATCATTCCACAAGACTCAACTGGGAAGTCCACAAAACGTCCAAAGAGCTAGAGGCCAGGGAACACACATACTGCTTTATCTGTTCCCTGTATTCAGAATCAGTTTGCTCTGTACCCACAGACCTTCAGTGGGAATGCTGCTGCCAAAATGTTGCTTTAAAATGTGGAGAAATCTACAAGCTAAGACAGACTAAGCAGAAAAAGGACAAGAAAAACCTACGTCCCATTTCCCAAGTGTGCAGTGTCTGTACCTTTGCGGCCAGCCGACACTCCATCACTCTGACGTTGAAGTGGGAAGTCGCTGCCTTGTTCATTTCCACACAGCTGTTGGCAATCACAAACACCGCTCCACTGGGGAGCTTCACATCGGTTGCCCTCAGAGGACTGAATTCTATCAACTTGGCCTATTGGAAGAAAAGTGGCAGATGAGATATTATTTATAAGGGTTCAAACATTTACGCACTTATTTACCTTAACAAAGTCTTCTTTCAAAACGCATGCATTCATTTAAATAGTACATGTGGCGTGCAAGCACTACAGATAGAACAATAATCAAGACACATAGCATCCTGCCCTCACAGAGCATGCAATCTAGTGTGAAAGACAGTACAGTGGAGAGATAAATGCATCTCCAAGCTCTAAGAGCTGCAGTGGGAGCGCAGGACGGGGGCTGAACAGACACTCAGCTGAAGCACCCGATCAGATACAGCCTATGAAGGTCTCCCTTGAAAAAGGGAAATCTGATCTGAACCCTAAAGGATGAGCAAGAATAGGGCAGACACAGACTTTCTTTCCTCAAATAGGATATCAAGAAGAAGAAACAGCATATGCGTGTCCACAAGCAACAATGTGGGGCGATAGTGAAAGTTTGAGTATGGAAATGTGGCTAGAGTTGGGCATCTGGGAAGGAAGCGGCAAGGGGTTGGGCTGGAGGGGCAAGCTGGGGTCGACGGTGAAGGTCTTTGCAGGTCCAAAGGCTGTGGGCACAGTTCAGTCTCCACGCCTAGTTTACATGACCATCCGGACTCTTGCCATCATGTCTGCTTGTCAAGTCTTGTTTGAATGCCCAGAGAATGTTCTTAGTATTAAACCATACTCCCTCAGGACTTGTGTCTTTGGCTCAGGGAAATCATCAACAAACATGCCTCATAAAAAGGAATCCAGGTGTTCTTGGAAAATAGCCAAGTCTGTAGGAATGTGATGAAAAACTAAGAAATTATCTTAAAGAAGTGTCTGCTTCTGTTTTGGAAATGGACAGTTTACGGGCAACAACCAAAACCTCTGCTCTGCCAAGGGGAAGTGGTAGCCAGCAAAGGGATTCATTCCTGGATTACTGTCAACATTCTTTTTCCCACCACTGAAGCCCCAAAAATGTTGACAGAGAAAAATGACACCAAAAAGTAAATTATAAAAAGAGGGGTTATGAATGTACATGGTGAGGGAGCGAACATTTGGGTTTAAAACCAACAGGAGAGAGGAAAATGCCAGGAGATGAAGTGACTGGAGACAGGAGCAGAAAAGGAGGTCTCCATAATGAGGGAATGCAGAAATCTTAACAAAAAAGGCAGAAGAAAAAGAAGTAGGTGCGTGGGAAAAAATAGACTTGGGGCATGAGTCTGGGTAGAGGCAACTGGGGTAACAGTCACTAAAGGCAGCTTCGACTCACAAAGCAGTTGGGAAGTAACATCCTACAACAGAGCTTATAACCAAGCATGCTGGGCATCCCAGAGCCTTCTCTCCATGAGAACTGCCCCTAGCTGCAATCTCCAAACAGCTCTATGCCACCTACAGTTCCTTCTTCCGCAAGAAATGATATGGACTGGTCCATGCCTCCGCCCTCAGTGCCGATATAGCGCTCACTCTTGGCACAGATTTCTGCAAGTTCCACCTGAAAAAGTAAAAATTGATTTGCATTGTGAGTGTCATCGTAACCTGTTTCTCATCTTTTTCTTGTTCCAGACACGACAAATAGGTTTGAATTCCAAAGACAACTGTGGTCAATAAATAGCAACTGCCTGGAGCAAGGTGTTAACAGGACTGCAGATGACCACAGAGCCAAGAGGAAAACATGCCAAGATCAGTTAAGAGCTCTTCCACAGGAATGGAATGAAATACTGACTATGCATGCTTTTTTTCTGACACCCCTAAAAGACTCCATGGGGTAGGTGGTTTCTTCTGTCTTTCTCTACTCCATTTCTCTCTAAATTGGTATCATTCATTTCTGCCTCAGCCTCCTTTGTCTCCCAAGTGAGGAATACTCCACAGTCTTCCCAAAGTTAAAGTGGGGTCGTGCTTCCAGTCCGAAAGTGATGCTCATTCTCTGACACCTCCATTAAATGTAAGAATAGAACTTCTTACCAGACACATCTTCTCCAACCAAGATGAAAAGGCCCAACAGATGGACACACTTCTAATCCAAACTGAAGATCGCAAAGTATCTGTCCAAGAATCTTCAATGGCTCCCTACTGATAAATCATTTCAAACTCCTCCACCTGGCACTTCCAAGCCTTCCAAACACTTATATATGAAATGGTCTTCGCTACCATTCTTTTCCAGTTAAATATGTCTCCTTGATCATCTCACACTGATTTTTATAACCTGATCTTGCTTCCTGACCTCTTCAATATAAGTCCTACTGCTACTCAATAGCAGGCTTGCTGACCTCATTCTGCGGGCAAGTCATTGGCCTGCCACTCGATCCTTCCTCCATCATGGAGTCCTCCCACCACGGCGTCCACTTTCTCTGAATCCCTACAACTCTGACAGTCAGCATCATCCATTTAAGACATTACTGCAGCCCTTATTCCTCACTTTGATTAGTGAGGTTCAGAGTGAGCCTTCCGGAACATTCACATACTGCAGTCGCCTCTTGCCTGGTTGGATGCCAATGGCTCACACTCACACCTAGTACGGTAGGCAGGTCTTTAACATCTTGACCCTCACTCTCCAAACACTAGTCTAATAAACGTAAGCAACAGCCATCAGGAATACTGAACGGATGTTGATCTTCCTCGCCTCCCAGTGTCTTTACAAGAATAACATTCTGTCCTCCTCACTGAGCTCCTCTACACCTGCATCGGTCAGCGAGGCAAACGTAACCTCCCTCTGGACCCCGCACCATCTCCCAGCTCACACCTGCCACATTACTCCTCCTCTGCGCTCCCTCCTTATCACCGTGTTACCGTTTTTGAACCATGCTTCAAATGAGAGTTTACATGTCTCATATTCTACCAAGCTATGAGAGTCGTGCAGCTCCTGGGCCACAGCCCACTTACCTACTGTAAGCTGAATCACTATGTTTATTATTGTTCTTTGTGTCATATCTCTATCACATCTGTTTCCTCCAGAAAATTGAGTCCTTGAAAGACAGATAAAGGACCCATTTGCATCACCCTCTTCACAGTGTCAAGCATGTAGTAAATACTCAATAAACACCGGCTGCTCTCATTTGCTGAGAATAGCTTCCCAAAGCTATCTGATTCTGTGTCATATTTCTTGCTCATCACATGAATTCACTAACAATAACTTTGCCTTGTGACATGGGGTAAATTGGGATTTTGATGTAAGGGGGATTGCACATGGCCTGCTGACACACAGAACCAATGACCTGTCCATAACAGGCACATTAAAAATAAACGAGTAACCAAAACTTTAAAACACTTGAATTTTAAATACAGAGAAACAACACACCTCAATGAAGCAAACCTGGGCACCCACCTACCTGTGACCCTGGGCCAGGGTGAAGTCACCACAGCCACATTACCAAGTGCCAGGTATGTGCCACGAATGCTAAGTACGCCTCTGAGCCTCCAAGATCACACGTGGGGAGGGCGAGGGGGTTTTGACGCAGGTAAGGGAAGAGCAAGAGCCCAGATGTGGACTCCTGGGGAGCCTTTGTTCTGGCTGGATTCCAGGTACTTCCACCAAAATGAAGAGGGCATAACCCATTTTCTGCTCCGTCAAAGGGGTGTGAAAAGACAAATGAGAATCACCCAAATTTAAATATTCTCCCCTTTAAGAAGAAAGAAAATAGAGCACTGAGGATTTTATGGCTATTAATTACTTTTTTAAGAAAAAAATCTCATGATATATGGCTACAATTTCAAACACTAGCAGAAATAAGATGTTAGTTTCTCAAGACTATCTATCTGGACAGAATTCAGAATGATCCCTAACCGTCCCCCACAACATGAAGGAAAGAGGGAGGGTAACCCCAAACCTTGCTGCTGCCTCTTATGCTGAAATCTGACACATCCACCCCTAACTGGACAGGCAGCTGGGGGGAGGCGTGCGGCTCACAGGTAAAGCGCTGGCCTGGCACGCGTGAGGCCCTGGGCTCAATCCCTAGAGCAGCAAGGGAAAAAAGGGAAAAATAGCCCCCTATGGGGAGAACACAAAGAAAATGAAGATGATAAAGTTGAAAGATAAAAGAAAGGATGACCCCAGAATGCTCGAGGAATATGGGAGTAAATACAGTGGAAAGAAACCAGCAGCAGAAGTCTCTCCATTTCAATCCAAGCCCCACCACTCCTGCCTCCTATCTGTGGCCTTAGAGAGACAGCTGCACTTTTTCAAGTTTCCGTTTCTTCAGATACTGTTAACACTAGTCACAGTATTAATCGTATGATTTATTGAGCATTTACCATCTGCTGGGTGCCGTTTCGGTGCTTTCCTTGAGTTGTTTACTTTTCATACAACTCTCTATAAAATGGGTCTCTCTCCATCTTACGAGATGAGGAAACCAATTAGGTTTATTAGATGGTAATTACAAAGGTAAAATTCAAACTTGAATTATCGTGCTATACGGTATTGCCACCCAACCATAACATGGGGGGAAACAGCCACTTGCCAAGCCACAGAATTATCGCGATAAAAAGAATTAATTAAAAACACTTCAAATTTAAAGCACTGTATCATTGTGAACTGTTATTTTTACAAATGAATAGGAAATCGCTTCAGAAAGTAGCTAAGTCCCCAGCCAAATGTAAAGGCATGAGAATTATTCTGTAATACAGGACCGTGTTTAAGGGCTGAGGACAAGACAGAATTTGAGTCTAAATCCCTCCACGGGGCCAGCTCACCAACAGGGAGGACGAAGGCTGTGGTGCAAAGAAAAGCTCATGAGGGACAAAGCTCGTGAGGGATGGGATGGGGCGCCCGCCCTGTCGTAGAGCTGCGGGCATGAAGCCTCCCTGTGCCTTTGCCCCAAGACGAAAGGCGGGAAGGTCGGATGGTCAAGAGCAGGGAAGAAACTAGAAACAGAAGTGTAGGAAAGACCTCCAACGCATGCTTTGGAGAGTCACCAGCAATGAGTCGGACCCTCAGCCCATGCCAGAGATAGGACGACTGGAACTCAGAGGACTGTGAAGGAGCGACCTGCACAGCAGCAGGAGGCTGTGGGGAGGGGACCTCTGTCACCCCGAGAGATGGGAACTGACATGGGGGCTTGCGCACGCCTTTTCGGTCCCTCGGGGACACTGGAAATGGAGCCCTGCAGTATCCTCCAATATTATCATCAGACAGAGTCACATGAGAAGGCTCCGAGTCAACACTTCACGTGGACTCCAATTAGGGGAACTCTCAGTAGATTTCACAAGAGCAAGGGGAGCTGCCAAAATCCATCAACCGAAGTGTGCAGAAATGTAGCCTACTTGAAGCCAACCACAGAAAAGTCAAAAAGCATCAGGGACACCAAGGGCAGAGTCATCCTGCTACCTGGCAGCTGCAGAACCGATGTTCTCCCTCCCCACTCATGCGCGCATGCAAGTGCACACACACACACACACACACACACACACACACACGCACACACACACACCCTGACAATGCCCAATTTCCAGCAGTGTTGGTTTCTCTTTGTTTCTTTTCTTTTTTGCAGTACTGTGGATGGAACCTGGGGGGGGGGCTCTACCACATACCAGGCTTTTTTTTTTGAGTCAAGTTCTCATTAAGCTGCCCAGGCTAGCCTTGAACTTGGGAACCTCTTGCCTCAGCCTCCCACGTAGCTGGGATTACAGGCGCATGCTGCCACCAAGTCCAGCAATGTGTTTTCTTCACCACATACACTCAAGCATGCCAAGAAGCCCAGTTACCTCTAAGCTAGTCAGTCACATCTTGCCTTGACTCTCTCTCCCATCCAAAATTAATGTCTAACAATCATTAGGGAAGACACTTTGACTGCATGAGAAACTCTGCCAATGTCTGTGGCCAACCAAAAATATCTCTTCTGATTTCGGCCCACCAGACAGGGGAAACCTGACATTACCCACAGACCTCCTTTAGCTACTGAAGCTATTTAATAAATGATTCTCCAAAGCAGCCTGCAAAGGAACCAAATGTCATGTGGGCTCCCCACATTAAATGGCCCTCCCATTTGCCAGTCCCCAGTCCTCAGGGTAAAAGTAGAAATAGCACAGTGAGATTTCATAGGCACTGAGAAGGGCTAAGGATCCATCCATGTGCTGCCCAGCTAGGCCCAGATATTCATACAAACAGTAATAAGAAAGACTCAAGATATTAATACAGTGAATTCACCTTTGTTTAGCAGTGTTCCTATCAAGGATGCTAAAACTAGAACTACACAGAAAGGAAGACGAATCTCTTTGAGTTAACTAAGCCTACTGGAAGCCTAACTACACAGAACACGACTTGAGACAGAACCAAACCGTTCTTGTCAGCCACTCTAGGTGCAAGTCACAAGAAAGGGAGGAGATAACCCTGTTTACTCATTCAACTTGGTCACATCACAATCATTCAACTCTGGTCCTGTGGCTAAGTGGACAGACCAGCGTCTGCCCTCAAGGAGCTCACATTATTGTCCTCAGGTTAACCGGTCTTCAAAAGGAAACAGAAACTACTGTGCAGAATGGCTTCTCTCTGCTGCTGCAGGCCTGCAAGCCACCTGCCTGTCCCCTGCTGTCACCTCCCACAGCACAAGCCACATCCACACACTCCTGTGCACTCTGCTTCCCATCGGTTCCCCAAAAGGGGCCCCAGCGGGAACCGATGGGAAGCAGAGGCGCTGAGGTCGGGGCTTCCTGCTAAGAGCACGTTCACACTTGGGAGTCCTCATGACCCAGCTTCTGCCAGGCCTGGTTTCCAATAACCAACTTCCTTTGTTGTTGAGTGTGCTGTCTGTCTGCTGATATGACCCCGACCAGTATATTTGGGTAAGGTGCATTTGGCAGGGGGTGCTGGGGATCAAACTCAGGGCCTCCCGCTTCCTAGGCAAGTGCTCTACCAAGTGGCTAAATCCCCAACCCCTGGGGCATTTTTTTTTTTTTTACTTCAAGAAAAATTTGTCTGAGGACCATGACAGCCAATTTCCAAAATTAGCACAGCAGCTACAACTGACCCTGATAGTCAAGGCTGAAGAGTCCCAGCAAGGAAGTCGGTACCAGAAACGAAAAAGGAGTTCAAACAGGAACACAAGCAGAAACTAAAAAGAAACAGGAAGGTCCTCAAAACCCAGTCTGAAAATCCGGCTAAAATCTAGGAAAGCGAGGCCACCTTAAGCCCTTTTGAGTTGATGACATCACAAAGAACAAAAGTGAACCGTCCATCTGTGAGTCCTGGTGGGACAGGAGCTGACGGAGCTGGAGCAGATGGCGCCTCTCACAGGATCCGAGGGGCTCAGGGAGGGTGGAAGCACCTTCCAAACTCACCAAGAAAGAGACAGACACCCCCTCCCTCGGCCACAGACCTGCAAGGTGGTGGTGAGGGACCCAGGTCCTGAGACAAGGCCTTTGACAACAAGGCAAGGCATAGGATTGTCCGTGAAATCATCGGGGCACAGGACACAGGAAGAGCCACAGGAGACATCCGGTCAGGCTTCTTCAGCCATCGCTTCCTGTCTGGGATGTGCAGGGGCCTTGCCGGTACCTCAGGTCACACGGCTTTCATATCTCTCTAACCAATGACCTTGGATGTACAAGTGCGTGTGGCAGAACTGTGCCAATACTGACAGGAATCTAAGAGGACAGAGGACCGACCCTCTGCTGCCCCTTGTGTGGTATCCCAACAGAGCATCGCCTCACCTGAGAACCTGGTGGCAGCCCAGGCCTGCTGGTCCCAACATGTAGCCTAACAAGACCCCCAGGTGCCATACGTGCACAAAACCTGAAACACTCTAAGCGATTTCTTGCACTGATTCTTCCTGATTCTTGCACTGATAAATTAAGGGACAGGAAAGAATCACGTGGAAAAAAGAGAAGAAAGCTAATTAATGTCAAGTATCTTAAGAGCACGCTTTTATTTTTACACGCTATCTTATTTGATTTTGAAAGCAACTCTGAAACGTCAGAACTATAATTGCTGCGGCACTGAAAAGGAAATTGAGGCTAAAAAAGTCAATAAATTAAGCTGACTCAAAGCCACCCTGGGTCCAAAGTCCACCGGGCACCTGTGGGTTTGCTTCCTGAAGAGAGGTTGTCCCCAGACTCTGTGCCTAGTGAAATGATGGCGTGTAACTTACACACACACAAATGGAACCTTGCTTGCAGCAGTACGAGCAGCAGCTGGCTCCAGGGTGCAGACATTTCTGAGACTGCACAGCTTTATTTTCTCCTCAGTTAAATAAAAGAAAAATATGCCTCACCGAATGGTTCAGAGCTTGGAGGTCTTTCCCATTTTCCATCTCCAGACACGAGTTTGAAAATGTCCCTCCCAAAGAGCCTAATCACTGTCCTACAACTCAAGGTGATTGCAATATGAGGCTGATATCTTGGCATGACATCTGTGGCTCAGTAACAATAATAGCAAGCTGGGCACAGCGGCACATGCCTATAATCCCAGAACTCTGGGAGGCTGAGGCAGGAGGACCACAAGTTTGAGCCCAACCTGGCAGCTCAGCAGTTTAGAAAGACCCTGTCTCAAAATAAAAAATTTAAAAAAGGGCTGGGGATGTTGCTCAGTGCAAATGCCCTGGGGTTCAAACTTCAGCATGGCAAAATAATAACAACCACAGCAGTTTATACATTGCCCTAGACATTATTCTAAGCACTTTTCATGTATTACAATTTCAAATTCATGAGAGAGATTTTTTTATTACTGAATTACACTTTATAATGAAGAAACTGAAACATAGACAGGTTAAGTAAATTGCCCACAACAACTCGTTAGTAAGCAACAGAGACAGGAGTCTTGGCCCTGTGCTTGTAAGCACAATACTATACAGGTACCTCTAAGAGGGAAGGGGCTCCCGGGGTAGACCAGGAGCTCAAATTCAAGAGTCCCCAAATCCTTCCCTTCTTACTTATCTCTGGCTAGCACAAGTAACTGGATCCCTTTCGCTGTTTAAATTCTAAAGAAAAAAACAAGGGTGGTGCGGGAGGGCAGCAGACACACATACCAAGGTAACTTATTGGGAAGAGGGAGAGAGAAGTGCCAAAAAAAAGTTTTTGTGGGAAGAAAACAAAAGACAGAAACCTGGCCAGATGGATGAAATTGGACAGGAATATGACCCAAGTCACTGCTGCTAAATACTAGTGAGGCCTGTGGTAAAAGCTGCTGTTGCTTCCTTGGCTGGTGAGCCACTTATTTTGGCTCTGACCTTCTGAAACGCTGAGTAATGATGACAGTAATGGATGGGTGGCAGGCCTACTCTCTGCGGTTTGGCGGGGCATCTTGGAACTGCCCGTCAGTGCCCATGGGACCCTCCCCTCCCTGGGGCTGGGGGCATGGAGCTCCACCCTACTGTGTTTGGGGCAGCTCCATCCCAGCCCATGATTCAGAACCCAGCTGTTGGCATCTGACTGTCACCCAGTCTGGGCCCTCTGGAAGAAGGTAGAAATGAGGGCTCTCAGCAACTAATCATTGTTTCCCCCCAACATAGCAATGATTCCTATTAACACCTGGTAACTGTCCTAATATGGATCTGGTAATACAGATACAGTACAGACATGAATCAAAGAGAAAACATAACTTCCATGAATCGTCATCAAATACATAACTCAACAGATACGTTGGTCCAGAGGAAAGAGTCTATGTAAACCCCAGTCAGTTCGTAAAGACTTTGACAAGAAGTGGGAGAGTCTTTAGGGTCAGGAAATGGCAATGGTGTTCAGAGAGTCACTACAGGAAACCAGCTGGTTTTATTGAACTGTGCCTGCTGTTATGGCAAGAGCATCTCCTGCAGGTTGCTGTTAGAAACGGTCATGTGAATATCACACTTGCATTGGTTTCCAGATGGCTGCAGAAGATATTTTCCTTCCTGCTGCAGTCAGTCAGCACCAAAACTCCTGTTGTGGCTTGGTCCCCAGTGTGGGGGTACTGAGTTGGCGAGGCCTGGAAGAGAGAGGCATCTGGGGTCTTGAGGGACTCCCCAGCCTCCAGGACCGTCAGCTAAACAAAGCTCTTCTCTTTATAAATTCCTTAGCCTCCAGTTTTCTGGCAGGGAAAAGGAAAACGTACCAGATCAATTATGTCTGTTCTCTATACAATCCATGTGAGAAATTTCTTCTGAAAGTTAGCACCCTGGAATATTACCTCTTCTCAAGAACTGAAAGGGTTCCTCTGTTTTGATAATGAGACCTATGTAACTGCATGTTTCCCTTTTTAAACTGGCTTCCAGGAACCTCAGCAAACTGTTAAACAAAAGTTAAGTGATTAACAGTATATTGTCATTCCTCTTTCCTAGGCCTTGGTTTTCTGCTTCTTATAATTTATTAAGCTTATTAAATATATATTCTTGATTGCATAATTCCTAGACTTTTCTTAAAAGAAAGCAAATGAGCAGCTGGTACAAGTGAAAGAAAAAAACTGAGACACAACAAGCATCAGGTGGAAGTCATGTTGACCAAGGTGGCGATGGAGTTGGGTGTGGTGGCGCACGCCTATAATCTCAGACTCTCAGAAGATGAGGCAGGAGGATCACAAAGAAGTTCAAACCCAACCTGGGCAATTTAGTAACAGCGTAACAGCGTGAGGCGGTCTCAAAAATTAAAAAGAAAGGGAGGGATGGAGATGTAGCTCACTGTGAAGGACCTGGGTTCAATCCCCAGTACTGCAAAAATGCTGGGGGAGGGACGATGGTGGGCTATTTTCCCTTGCTAGCAAGAATCTTAATGTTTTACATTTGCGTATGAGAACATTTTATCGTCACTGAAGAGCAAGGAATATTCAGACATTCAAACAATTTTTGTTCTATTTGGTTTTTCTAAAAATGGAGCTATTCACACCCTCACATAGAGTTGTGGTTTGGGTGCAGTTCCTCCCACAAGGGTTGTGTGCTGGAGGACTGGCCTCTAGTGTGGCCACTGTGGAGCAGGCAATCTTGAAAGAGCTGAGGCTAAGGGAGTGCACCCGGATCTCGCGACGCACGCTTGGAAGGTACTTCTCTCAGGACCCTGATTCTGTCCCTTGACAGTGGTTGTCAGGGAAACACAAATAGCCCTGGATCTCTCCAGCTTCCACTGTCCTCTCACCTTGCACATGCGCTCCCAGCTCGAGGCCATCTGGCCCTACTCTGTCACACCCGGAAGTCCCTTTTCAGAGCGGCCGGGATCACACTCTTGAACCTCCAGAACTGAGAGTCAATAAAGCTCTCTCCTTTGTGGACCCAGCCTCACGTACAACAACAGAAAAGGAACAGAGACACTTAGTGTGCTTTCCCAGGCTCCACCATCATCTCTATAAAATACCAATTTTAGTTTCTGTCTGCAGCCTTCTCACAAATGCAGATTTTTAACCTTCTATGAAGCTCACTGCTTCTGTCATAGGCGCCTAACCTGTTGTGTTTTGTTTGTTTGTTTGCTATGGCTTTTGTTTTTCTTTTCTTTTCTTCTGACATAGGCCATGGCCCTGTCAGTGAACTAATAGCAGCATTCTGGATTTGCCGGATGGCTGCCTCTGGTATTTGCTAGCACTCTGCCATCTGCATTCATTCAACAGTAACGGATGGAGTGCTGGCCACCAAGAAGGCCTTGCTGTAGTTTCTGAGGCTACCCGGGGAGAGAGTGGACCGGACTGCTAAACCCTCCTCACCTTTTCAGTGTGCCATTACCAGGACTAAACTCAAGCAGCAACTCAAAGAAGTTTTTCCTGCCTCCTGGAGCCTGAGTATCTCACCCTAACTATGGGCTGTATCATAAAACACTTTTACAAGCCAACCATGTAATTAGTGCACAGCGGACATTAGCACTGATTAGCGGGCAACTAGAAATCAGTGTCCCCCCACTTAGAGTTTTATATCCAAATTCTCTGTTTGGAATACCCTCGGCCCAGAAGGTCTGCTCCCACGTCATCTCAGCTGACAGCCTTCCTTCCCTCGCCTCCCTAAGCATCTTGGAGTGCTGCTGCTCTCCACCCCACACACTGCTGCTGCTGCTGTTTCAAGGCTCTGGCCACCTTGTGTTATCTGTCCATTTGTTTGATTTTTGTTTCCCTCCCCAATTCAAGTGTAAATTCCAAAAGAGAAGGTTTCAATCAATTTCACCCGGTGCCTTGGACAAGCCCTGGAACACAGTAGATACTCTATAAAAATACGCCAGAATCACATGTGAGCAAATGTAGTTTCCTTGAAGTTAAAAAAGGTACAAAAAATTTTTTTTACAAACCCAGGGGCACTCTAACACTGTGCTACATCCCCAGCCCTTTTACTTTCTCTTTTGAGACAGGGTCTTGCAAAGTTCCCCTGGCGGGACTTAAACTTGCAGTCCTCCTGCCTCAGCCTCCCAAAGTGCCAGGATTACAGGCAAGTGCTACCACACCTGGCTCAAAGATTTTATTTTAATCACAATACTCAAGGTGATAGCGAGTCCAATGTTTGGTTGTTAAAATTACAGATTATTTTAATTTCATTTTAATACATTTTTAAATTCATTAATGTTGTATAATGAGAGTGCCCTGCTTTTATAATAATAAAAATAACTTTTAAGAAAACACTTGAAAACTGTTTTCTCATCACCATTATTTTCAGTCAAAATGTATGATTTTTAACTATAACACTTTAATTAGAAATATGTATTGGATTTTAAATTTCTGGTCAACAAACAAAAAAATCCATACTACTGTACAGTGCTTTACAACACATATATAATGCCTATTTCCTTTCTCCAAAGAAGAAAAAATTAGAAATCAGCATATAAAAGTAAGAGAACATGCGTCTTTACACTCAAGGAGGTCATAATTAAGGGTGCAAGAAAGGCTTCTCACCCATGAAGGGGCTTTTGCACCTTCAGGACCTGCTCCGGGCTTGGTAGCCAGCCGCATATCATAAGAGTAGGTTCTGTGACGGTGCCCCTTCTGTCCCATTACCATCTCCCTGTGTAATGACTCCTTCACTTGAGAATGTAAGAGGTGGGTGACAAAACTCAGAAGGTTCAAGTGTGGGGTGCCTGAGAAACTTTATCAACACCATTACCATCACAAGTCTACTAATTCACCTGTTTGGAGCCTGTCACCAGTTAGAAGGAACCCAGCGCCTGGCACAAAGGGCTGAAGCTAAGGACAACATCGTAAGTACCAGTGTGGCACAGATACCAGCTAATCACAGGCGAAAAGAGGGAGATACTGGTGATCAGCTCTACCTGAAACAGAACTCTCTCTAAATGTAGATAAGGGATTAAATCCTCTGGATTAAGCCTAATTGTAAAATGACACGATTTCAAGTTGTTAAATTAAAAAAAAAATCATTAATGTTATCACCAGGAAAATATCATGTTGCAGATAAGACGATTTTTTTTTTTAATTCAAGTAGGCACTAGACTTCCTGATCCAAATCAGTTGTGGTTGGGGTCACTGGGGATCCAAAGATTTTATTAGAATCTTTTTTATTCAGAAAAACAAAAAAACCAAAAACCAACCAAAAAAAACAAACCCCCGCCAAACAAAACAAAACAAAACAAAACCCCAAAGTTATCCAACCACACACAGGAGGGGTATGGGTAGGAGGAGGTATCTGTCCATCCAGCCCCAGCCCCCAGCCTGTGTGGTTTTGGCAGCAATAAAGGATATGGGGTAACGGCCCCCAAAATAAAAATTGGTGTGTGTGTGTATGGGGAATGGGGGGGTGCAAAAGTGGTTGGGAATGGTGGGTGGGGGAAGGATAGACGAGGTCAGTACTGGGCACGTTGCAGGTGGGAGGCCATTTCATAACATTTCTTGTTGATCGTACCACCGTGGATACCTTCTTTGCCCATCACCAGGACTAGCGTCTTGGCAGTCATGGTGACAGTGACGTTGAAGGTAGGGGCTCCACCAGTTTTCTTGGTACGAAGATCCATGGTAAATTCCCCATCCTGTAGCAGTGAGTCCCGGATCACAGAACATTTCTGGCCCCCAAGTGTCAGCCCATTCACAAAAAAACTTGACCGGTCTTTGCCAACCAGGACACTTACTTCAGCTGGCTCATGCGGAGGGAAGCAGACCCTTGGAGGCTTTCGGGGAAAGTTGGAAAACTTGTAGGAGGTGGGAGCTAGTGGGGATCCAAAGATTTTAAAAGGGTTGGTCTCTGTGATTGAAAGCCTTACAGTGCCCTTTCTGTCCGTGGGACATAATACCCGGCACTCACAATTTAAAGGAGGAGCAGTTTAATTTGGTTTGTGGTTCAGGGGATTAAAATCCATGGTTGGCTGGCTCCAAGGCAGAAACATCATGGTGGAAAGGCACAGCACAAGAAAGCTGCTCGCCTCATGGCAGCCAGGAAGCAGAGTGACAGGAAAGAGAGAAATTGGGTAGAAGAATACATCCTTCTAGGTCACACCTCCAGAGACCACCTCCAGAGACCACCTCCAGCCAGGCCCCACCTCCTACCAGCACATTCAGCTATGCACTCATTCATGGATCAATTCACTGATGAGTATAGTGCCCCTGCCATGATCCAGTCACCTTCCAAAAGCCACACCTCTGAACACATGAGACTTTCGAGAGACATTTTAGGGACTTTTTGAGGGACATAGCAGGCCTACAGGGATCACCTCTGCAATGCAAAATGAGAAGTTAGGGTCACAGTGCTGTCTTATAAGCCAATGCTTCGATCGAGGAGGGGAAAACCCTTAAAACATCTTACAACTCCAGACTTAAGCCGCAGCCCCAGCTGACTACCTTCTAAAAGCATACCAACTGTCACAGGTGCTCCTGAGTGAGCAAGCACATGTGAATGGTTCTGGCCCAACAAAAGAGCCACTCATTGCCTCTGTCTTTTCTTCACTAACTACATGACCAGAGAAACTAAAAAGATCAAATGGCAGTCCTGACTTCTATCAACACCACCCACCTGGAAAGAAAATAAAGCTTCATACACATAAGAAAGCATGCAGATGACAGGCAGCCATGTGCCCACACCAAGGTGCTCTTAAGTCTACCTGTTCTTGTGGAAGGTCTGGCATCTGCCTGACATTCATCCAGACAGATGGCAGGTCATTCCTGAAGTTATATGTACTGCTGATCAACTTCTTTTAATCTAACATAAAGCTTTAAAGAATTAAGCCCGTGTAGTATAAACCTCTTAAAAGATTATAATAATCAGAGATACAGAGACATGTAAATATTTGTTAAACAAACCAAATTCATGTTGCCTGGTATTCTCCTTGGACTCTGCCCATGTCATTACACTGAAATGTGATATATACAAACCCTGGATCACTGTGAGTGAAACATGTGACCTATGCCCACAGTGGCAGTTTAAAATTACATTTGCTTTGGTTATTTTTATGTTAGACATCTCAAACAGTTTATTCCAAGCTCAGTACATTTTGTTTCCTACATGAAGCAAAGGAGAAAAGCCTAAAAATAGTTAAATAGCAGTGTAACAATGAAGAATTTTCATTCCTTGAAAAATCTTAAGAATTCGTGATTTTTTAGTCATTGGTATTTTCATTCATTCCACAAATATGCACTGAGCATTGTATAAATTAAAACTTAGTAGAATACACTATTTCTGTCATTTTTAACCAATTTTTTCATACCTGTTGTAACAGAAAGCTCACTTTTATGAAGGGGAATTTATGTCACATTCCTAAATACAGGCATTCTTTTGCACAGGCAGCAGATCTCCAGCTATCTCTGTATAAAAAAATAACAATAACAAGTACAATTGGAGAAACAGAAACCATAGGATACGATTCACTGAGAAGGACATCCATTATAGTATTCTTGGGAGGACATTAGTCTCAATCCAGTAATAAGGCAACCATCTGACAACTTCCAAATTAAGAAAATTTGACCAAAAAAAAAATGTATTCTTTTAAAATGTCAACACCATCAAAGACAAAAAAGGCTGAGGACCTGGGCTAGAATAAGGGAAACTACAGAAACATGAAATTAAACCAGTGACAATCCTGAATAAATTTTGTACGAGAAAAAAATTTTAAAAGACAGAAAAAGAAAAAAAAAAAAACAGGAAACTAGCTGGAAAGGATATTATTATTGAGGCAACTGGGAAATGTGAATGTGGCCTGTGTATTAGGTAATAATAGAGCACCGACGTTAAACTTCCAAATGCAACAATTATATTGCGGTTACGCTGAAGATGTTTGCTCTGACGATATGCATGCTAAAGCATTTAGGGGTGATGTTTGCAACTACCACTCAAATGGCCCAGGAAAAAAATAGAAAGATAAAGCAAATGCACAAAATACTTATAGTGTTCATTGCTTGTCCTCGAACAATTTAGGTATGTCTGAAATTTTCTCATAATAAAATTTAAGTTCTATACTGCCAAGCCATGTAATTGTGTTTGTACGCATGTGTGTGTGTATACATGTGCCCGGAGGAGACAAAGACAGGAGGGAGACACCAAGATTTAACAGTGCGAACAAGTAACAGTTTCACCCCAAATATTGAAGCCAGTCAATGAAAACTGCTGGATAGAAAGGCACTCTACATTAAAGCATAGGTTTCTATGAATTACTTCTGAAGGAAATTTACATCTTTTAAATTTTTCTGACAAATTTTTGCTTTATCATCACATATTCCTTCCCAAATTTTACAAAATCTTTATAGCTAAATTTAACACACACAACCTTAATTGAAGGAATAAAATGTTTATAAAATCTAATAGCAATCATAATATTTTAAAACATGAAAATAAACATAAATAAAACTAAGTTATAAAAATTAATAGCATCATCATGTCTTTCCAGGGAAGAGTCCTTCACAGCATATAATGTCCTGATTACTTGAATTTTTGTATATAACTTACAAAGAAATAACGTAATTTTATCAGAAGAATCATGAGTCAGTTCTTCCCTGGATACCCCCATAACCACAGGAATTATGACCAATTTCACCTTCCCTGCGACTTACTTAAATTATAGGAGATTATAGGCTTTGCTAACCACACATACAGTCTGCAGGCCCTGCTTCCACTTGATTTAGATAAACACAGTCCAAATTAACAAGTGGTTAATAGCCCAGCATAGCTTCCAATGTGGGATATTACCCAAGATCTTTGAAGCAATCTTATTTTATTTGTATACTTAAAATAATTAAATCAGCATACTGGTCCAAGAGTAACCTGGGTGGCACTCATTAAAATCTGTCATTTGAAAGTGATATGCAAAGCAAGCCCACCCCTTCCTGTATGCGGTAAGGCCAGACTGGCAGGACACAAAGCAGGGCAGACAGGTGTTAAGAAGAGTTTTCTAAACTTCTGCTCATCATGAGAGATGAAATCAAACAGGATCCCTATTTCTGTTTCCACTGTTGCTCCAAGGAGTTATGACGCTGCGCGGGAAAGATTTCCACACGGTACATCACTTTAACACAGCAAATCGCTAACTATCTTCATAGAGTGAGTAGTCTATGCATGTGAAACAAAATATTAGAAAATACTCATTTTGTCACTCCAAAACCTAGAAAATCAATCCTTCCCATTCTGAAGGACTTGTTCCTTGAAAGATTAATTTTTGAAGAAAATTAACGAGAAAACAGCAGGAAGTCTGGCTTTCATATTACTTATTTTAGTAATTTATTACTGATTCTTTTGTCACACGGTGGAATGATGTCTGGAGATACATGATGAAGTCTTGAGATAAGAATCCAAAGCGTATAGTATAGCACACTGGACAACAGAGTAAGATTTGATGGTAAAAATTAGGCAACTCAAGGCGATTGGCAGTATTTATGATCCTGACTCTAGCTAGAAGCAAAGTCTGGGACTCTCTCAAACCAGCTGCAGAAGAGCAGCATCACAATCCAGTGTTTTGCTGAGCGATGATTTGATTGGAAAACCCAAGAGGCACAGTCTTTCCCGTGTGATTTTGGTTTTATCCCCTGGATGTCCGTCCCATAGCCTAATAATGACCGTCCTTGATTCCCAAAGCCGCAGGACAGAAATGGTACTCCTGCCCCGATGTTCAGTCATGAGCAAACTCCCATGAATCCCGGGAAACACAACAGAGTTCAGAAACCTGCTAGAAGATTCCAGTTCAGAAACACGGAAGGCTCCCGGAGCAGCCAGTCCTGCTGACTCTACTGTTGCCTGACGCCAGAAGTCCCACCGGAAGGAGAGAGAAGCCCACCACCCTCCATGGCTCTCAGCACCAAGAGGGCCGGAGGCCAGCAGAATCAAGAACACCTCCAAAGACTGTCGCCAGTCCCCTCCCGAGGAAGACTGCAAACCAGCAAGGTGGATTTGATCAGAGAGGAAATTCAAGGTAGTTACTAAATGTTTAATAATGCACTTAAGATTAAACATCACCTACATCCTCACATTATTAGCTACCTACAGCAGTGCTCAATTTTGTGACTTTTTAAATTGCGAAAATTTTCTCATCCGAGCTTCTCTTTCTTTCATTCTCTGTCCTCATCGGATAACCAAGAGTAGACTTGTCTGGGCTGTTCTTCATCATAATTAGGCTCTGTCCTTCTTAAATAAACTAACTCTGCAGAAAAGCATCTTGCTAGTTTGCTTGGTCACTCTATCTGTCTCTCCATCCAGAATACTGAATTCCTTACCTACCTCACAGCCTCAGCCCCAACCAGGAACAATAAACGGTGCTAAATAAAGGGACAAAGAAAAGTAAAGTTGTTTTTATTGCCTAATCCATTTTGGTTCGTGGTATCCCTGAATCTTAGGGGCAGAAGGAAAATAACATTCGCCTGTTTACTTTCCGGTGACCCAGAAATGCTTCGCCTGCAGAGGAAACCTACCTTTTAATAAGTGGAATGAGAACTGTAGATTGTTATCATCATCATCATCATCACCTTATCATACTGTTATGGTCAAGACAATAGGGATCATTACAACTTACTAGGAGTTAGGCCCTACGCTTTACACACATTATCCTTACAAGTTTACCAAGTAAATACTGCTGTCCCAATTTTATGATAAAGAAACATGTCTGCAGAGATTAAGTAATGCACACAAGATCCTACAGCTCTTGAGGCAATGAGCCAGGAAACTAGAGTCTGATGACTCGAGAAGTCTTGCTTTTCCCACCACACTGTTGTATGGATTTGTAACCTGAGATACTGTAACTCCTTTTAATTCTACCCTGAAGTCTTTATCCTCCAGCCGAGCTGTTTTCTCATCTCTTGATCCCTTACCAATTCTGCTATTATTAAAATTAAGAAGTTATGTCTACACATTCAAACCCTAATTAATCTCCAATAGTGCATCTAAATATCTATCTGGTATAGTCAATAACCAAGGAATACTTAATTTGTAAAAATTTCTTTTGCTTGGTCATTGATTTTGGGGCTATCTAGATAAAATAATATTAAATTACCTTTATATACCTATATTAGTCATTAGGCAAGAGTAAATATTATAGGCACTGAGTTCACTAAAGTGTTTCAGAAATATGTTACTGCTCTAGCATCAGTCCTTGATTCCTTGATATTATCGGCTAAGATTTGGCTCCCTCATGTTTTAGTTTCATAATCATCAAAGGTCTTAGAATAATTGAGTTGGAAAAAGGCACAATATACTAGCTAAAATGCTTCTCAACTCTGTAAAAGTATCAATATTTATAAATTGCTCAACATGCTTTTAAGAGAGTGAGCTACTAAAATTTTAATAGAAAAATACTCAAAAGAGAAAATAAAAATTATGTCTGTAAAGACTAACTAAAATTAAATTTCAGAAACAGAAGAATCAGATAAATGAAACTTTCTTAGATTTTTTTCAAAGATAATAAACGCAACCATTTCAAGGGATGTGGGTATTTGCAAATTAGGTCAACATAATTAGTTTTCTTATTGTTGCAAAACATTTTAATTAATGCATATTTGTTACAAATGCCATTAAAGCTGATAGTAGCAGCATACCCAAGTGTTAAACTTTCAGCATTACATTCATGTGGAAATATATTTATTGAATTTAAATTTCATTAACTTGAAGACTGTACATTTGAAACAGCATTTCTAACCATCTGAATTTTCCCTAAGTATTTGAGGTGATGCATATGTTAACCAACTTTAATTTAATTATTCCACATTGTATTCGTAAATGTACTTAGTGTTGGTGGCAGGAAACATTCAGGACAGTTTTGAAACTTCAGTGATTTATGGTGTGCAGTATTTGAGTCTGTCCTTAGAGTCATGGGAAGCTGGGTTTCACTCTCAGTCTTCACACCCTCACTTTTTTTTTTTTTTGTCTTTTTGTGTTCTCTTCCTTTTTTACTTCTTCATTTATTTTAATTAAAACTAGGAGCATACCACCCAGCAGTAAAAATATGTGTGGTCAATGCAAGAGCTTGGTTACCTTGGTATCTCCATCTAGTGGGCACTGAGATTGTAAAACTCAGTTTAGCCAACCAATTCCTTTTGTTGAGCATATTAAGCAAAGTCATCGTGAGCAGGGAAGACTTGAGAAAGGTAGCAGGCCCTGGGGAGGGACTCAGCAAGACTCGCGGGACATTACTGCACTATCAACAAGTACTTTAACACAGAGTGCTCCAATTTTGTTAAAAGTTGGATGTAGTTTTTCTGTGTTTTTGTTGTTTTCAATCAGATCTAGAATCTTGAAAAATCCATGAGAACACTTACATATAAACATGAGTTTATTATAATGCAAGTTAAAAAATTATAGTCTTACTAATCTTAACTAAAATGGGCTTCACAGACCATTAATGGTCCAAATTTATTTTACTAATGAAGAAACTGAGAGCAGAGACAGTAAGAGATAACTCTTCACTTATAAAACTGGAGGATGATAGAGCCAGAATTCACACCAGCTCTGTTTTGCAACCCAACAGTTTAGCAGAAAAAAATGTATTCTCCTAGAAGACACTGCTTCCTTGGAGCAAAGTATTCATCTTACGTTTTTCTTTAATTCATCCAAGTAAAGCACTAAAATAGAGGGACATAACAGCTTCTTCATGAATGATAGTAGTGATGATAATTCACTAATTTAATCCAATCTAGTTGCTTTTTTTATGCCGGCATTTTAAAGATGCTCATGAGAAAATGATACAATCATCTCATTCTTCAGGGGAGCAAGTTTTTGAGGTTATTGTTTGCTGGGCTGCCTGCACTTGCTTTATTCTCAGGGGAGAGTAAAGTTAGCCCCGCTGTCAGCCACCCATGGCTCCCCCAAGCCCTGGAAGGGCTGAACGCACTTGAGCACACCCTCTCAGTGCCCTCCAGTGTTTTCGGTAGTAGCTTTATTATTGATGATGCTTGGTGCTTTAGGTCTTAAGGGGAAGTGGGGGTAATGAAAGTGAAATCTGCCATATTTATTTGATACAACACAGAGTCCAGAGTTCCAATCAGGTGATCCTAAAGCCAGGCTCCAGGAGTTCAGCGGGCTAGCACACTGATCTTGGTCAAAGTCTCTGAAATTTTCCAAGTGCTAAACTGATGCTAAGTCCAATTATTCATGACACAAAAGTGCATATCATAGTGCACAAATACAATCAGAAAAATATTCCTGTTTACAATGCAAATCAGTCACAAGTTTGTTTCCTCCGAGTAAGCTTCTGAAGATCCAAGGACAAACACATAGACCAACAAGCCTTGGGGGCCTCTTAAAGGAGAAGGTGGCTCATTCCTAAGAAATCCCAAGCACAATCCTTGAGCCTATCAAGTTCTTTTGAGAGCAAGTTCTTTACTTCAAAGAAAATGAAAGGATATAGAATATTTTTAAGTCTCGGAAGATAAAATTGATCTCATCGTATGTGTCTGCTTCAGTTCGACTGCAATGATATTTGCTTCAGAACTATTTGAAAGAAGAAGAACTGATTTCAGGAGGGGTGGACATTTGCAACATACGATAGACTAGTACTTAACACATCAAGGGTTCTTAAAGTAATAAGAAGATGACTAATGAATATTCCAGGAGAAAATGAGCTGAGTAGATACAGAGTCAAATCAAAAATTGCGAACATCAATAAAAGACAGGAAAGAGATTTACACCCATAACATTGTCTATCAGCATGATGATCAGTTTTGGTTGTCAACATGATCGGCTTGAAAATTGCATTGGAGATTAGCAAAGCACACTCCAGGTGTGTCTGGGTAGGCTGTGGATGAGCTGTGACCCTGGGGACTAAGTCTGGTCCCTGGACCTCTCCTGTCTGGAGAAGTTAAAGGAAGTACTAATATCACTCTCATTTTAGAAACAGAAACTGAGGCATAGAGAGGGCATCACAAGTTACAGATAAAATTGGAAACAGAGGAGGATAGGCTTACATAGCCTTTTGTCACCCTCTTCCAAAGAAATACAAGTCGAGGGTCAGTGTCTGGACCAGGACGGCTGCCGCTGCCTCTGGGAAACAGGAGGATATGGAAACAGACCTTGTATTTTCATCTCTTAGTTATTTTCGGTGTGCACAATAAATGCAGTGGCGGGCTGGGGAGTTAGCTCAAGTGGTAGATCGCTTGCTTAGCAAGCGCAAGGTCCCAAGTTCGGTCCCCAGCACCAAAAAAATAAATAAATAAACAATAAATGTAGTGGGTAAGAGCTATGGACATATATGGTGTGCAATACGACCTGCACGATTTCAGTTAATTCTTTAAATACCAGGCAATATTGAACTTTACTGCTGGGTACAAGTCAAAGTTTGGAGATCTCATGGTGTGGTGACATTTTAATGATAAGGATCTACAGATCACAACAAAATTCAAAGTACATCCAGGCATACATATGCCTCTGCAGCAATAGTTGGTTCATTTGCACCCACTCGGAAACAGTGACCCACACTCCTTCAGTCTGCTGCTCCTTAATTAGTCTGGTTTTGCCTTCGTTTATGCTAAAGGTAAACATGCATTTAGCCTAGGGAAGGAAATGGAAAAAAAACAAAGGTGGCCTAAACAATCTCTGCAGAACAAGACTTCTAATCTGCAATCAAGCAGCTTAGTCACATTGCCCAAGTGAATCCGAATTATTCAAAATCATTAAAAGATTCAGTCTCAAATCCTGTACTTAAAAAAAAAAAAAAAATACAGCCAGAAATACAAATACCATCCCACATAACAGGGGGAAAAGGTGGTTCTTTTGTAATCGATAAAATTATGTAAATGGTTTTATATTTACATGATTAACTTAAAGTTTCAGATATTTAAACGCAGGCCACCCAGGGCTAACGCCGAAGCTTCCTGGTTTTTGTACCAGTGAGTACATGGCTTTAGTCCATGTTCAACACTTAATTAAGAGATTCTTTTCAAAGATTGCATTCTGGATTCACCAACTTCTTAGAAGCCAGCTGCTGCAGTTCATTAGCAGGCAACATCTGGCTGGAATGTTTTGAACTACTATTTTCCTTAACTATTATATGGATGAGGTTTCTGTTATTCCAAGCAAACTGAAACAACGTCCTTGTATGGACTTCTAAACATAATAATTAGTGACAGTGCAAATTGCTTTCTGATTTTCCTTATACAGTGTAGCAAACTGCTATTAAAACATTCAAATTCTACTTTAAACTTTGTATAGTCGTGAGATTCTTTTAGAGTTTACAGTGTAGACATGGTTTTACTTTTCAAGCACAAGGTCTCATTCTGAAGGCCAAGAAATATTTCACTTAAATATAGCTATATGAAAAAAATACATATATATGTATATATAATATGTATACTATATTATATAATATATATTATATATTATAGTTTATATATATTATATATACTATATATAAAGTATATATACTATATATTATATATAAACTATAATATATATTATATATAAGGATATATATTATATATCCTTACATTACATGTCTTGTATAATATATAATATATATCCTTATGTGATATATACTATACTATATAAGGATATATATAATATAATATGTGTACATATTATATATATCCTTAAACTTTTTAAAAGAAACAGCCCTTTATAAACTCAAGAAACTGAGAACCTGGACGTTTCTGGCCCAGAACCTTGAACACTCCACTTCCTCTACTTCAGAACCCCAGAGGTCCTCTGCACCATATGGATTTCAAACTTCCAAAACACTCCTCTGAAAAGAGTATCAACCCATGTCTACATAACTAATTTACCCCTGAAACTGAGTTAACTAAATCTGTTCTGGAACTTAAGCAACTAGAACACATCACTGTAGCCACATAAGTTTTTAAAAGGAATTTCGTGAGGCTGCCTGAGATTTTCTCGGCCTCAAGTGACTCGCGCTCAGCACCCGGCTCCAAGGACCAGTCGAGCACACACGTGGGTTCCCTCTGCCTGAGCTGCTCCCTCCCAGGGCTTTCCTCAAAATGCAGCCTTCCCTTCCTTTCAGATGGCCTCAGGCCTCACCACTTACTTGGAATCCACTCTGTTTAACTCACCAAACAGCCATTGTTTCCACCCTACTCCCCTTTTACGTATAAAACATTCCACACTCGTGTGAGATGGATGCTCAGTTAACATCCCTTCTGTCAGGATTCCATTCTGGGCATGCAGAGTTCCACAAGGCGTGGAACACTTCTTTTCTCTTCTACCAGTGTTCCCTCCCTTGCCAGCATGGGGTGCAGACAGGATGGCGCTCCTTCCTCCAGAGAAACAGCCCACATAAATCGTGTCTTGCCCACCAAAGACCTTCTGTCACACTTAGAGAGACAGCCAAAGAAGACTCCACACAACAGGGCCACAGACATCCCCCACCCAGCACCCCGGCCACGGGGACCCTGAACCTCCTTCCGGGACCAACTGGCTTTCGTGCGGGACCCTGGCACTTCCTGCTTCCTCCGCCTGCCTTTTCAGCTGCTCACTCAGGTCTCTGTTCATATGTCCCTCCTTGGAGAGGATTTCTCCTGACTCTCTAGCTGAAGTAGCCACTTCCCCTTCACAGCCCTGGTGGAAGTTGTAGTATATGTTTATTTGTATAAATAAACACAAGTACAGCTGATCATTGTCTGTCTCCTACCATTGCCATCCACAGCACAGGAGTGGCATGGTCTTGTGTCCTGTGTGTCTCTAGTGCCTAGAACAATATCTGGTACATAGCAGGTGCTCTGCACATGTCACTGAGTCACTGCCTCCACGATATCACAGAAGAAAAGCGCAGCTTGTCTGGGAGGCACCTGTGACAAATCCAGGAGTATTTACTCCTGTCCTAACGTTCCCACTTCCCAGTTAGCCAACAGGATTCTTGATGCCAACTGCGACTTCCCCAGCGCACTGCAACCCTCAGAGGAAGACTTTCTGCCTAGTCTGTATTCTGGGTTACTCAGAATCACATCACTGTGTCCTTGACAAAATGCCAATGATATCACACGCAGGATGTCTTCCCACCCCATTGTTCCCTGATGGTCATTTCAGCCTTCATGATCAAGGGAATTCTCCACAGGTATCAGTAGGGATACAGTTCAACTCTACATTCTTTTTTTTTTTTTTTTTTTTTTTTTTTGAGACAGGATCTTGCTAAGTCACTTGCCCAGGCTGGGCTTGAACTTTCCATCCTCCTGCCTCAGCCTCCCAGAGTGCTGGAATTACAAGCATGTGCCACCATGCCCAGTTCAACCCTATACTCCACTCCTCCAAAGCAGGTCTTCTGACCATGACTTGCTCAGCCTACCGTATCATAAATTCAGCATCTATACCCTAGTCCAGCCCAGTCAAGGAGAGGGAGAAATTCTGGGGAGAAGCCAGGCTAACACGCTATACTACCTAAGGCCAGCTGTTCGCAGCAACCTGTGTCCAAGGTCAGTCAGCTCTCTGAGGGGGGCACTTGGTCCTTCTTCCTCAGGCCCCAAGAACAACTCCAAGAACAGATTAAAAACTGGACATAGTCTAGAGCAGTGATGGCAAACCCAAAAACCCCTTACTTATTGCAAAGCGCCAGCACTGGAGTTAAACCTGAATACTGAGGTTTTGGTTTAGAAAAAAACAACTCTATATTAATATCTTTTGTTTTAAAAGAAAAACACAGCAGCTTAGAACCACACCCCAGATAATCCTGGCAAACTTTCACAACCTGGAAAATGTGGAAAGCAACCATTCCTATTTTTGTTTGTTTTTTATTAAATCTTGCAAAAAAAAAAAAAGAAAAAAAGAAAGAAAGAAAGAAAGAAAAACACAGTAACACACATGCCATAGATTCACCACTACTTGTCTAGAGCAAAATGGGTCCTAAAATAACAGAATCCTGGCTACCTTGCACAACATCCCAGCAATAACATTTTCCTGGTGGGACATTTCTGGACTTTCAATACCCAAACTTCATAGAATGTTCGTATCTCTCAATACTAGACCTTCTGAAAGATATTTACCTAGCCAAATACATATTCACACCCTAAAGCCTCCACACAGCATCACCAACAAAACAGTGAGCAAAGTACTGGGACACAAGGTGTCAACAGAGGAGATCTACAGGAATTACTACATAGAGTAACAACTTGTTAACCACATTAGTTGACATATTAGTTGATAGGCAAGACAACTGGTGTGTTTTATACTACTTCTGTGTTACTTAGAAATTTTATTGTGTTTTTTTAGCATTGTAGGAAATGCAAGGTTTTTAATTGCAAAGCAATGCATTACACTTTTTCCTATTTAAAATAGTAAGTAACGGGCCCCTTCTTGATGAGTTTGTACAGATCGTCTGATTTTTGGAACACACCACTGCCATGAAATAGGAGATAGTTGTATTTTCTTGACCTCCTTCACCCAAAGCCCATCAGCAAGCTTCTCCCCAGGGCTTTCTGACATGGTCACCATGCGGCCACACACTACTCCCGAGCTCCGACCCAGACTCAAGAGTCCCTCCGGCCCCTCAGCTTCCAGGCCTCATCGCCCAGGCCCTGTTACTTTCTTTTCCTCCTATTCTTTTCTCTATTTTACTTCCACCAAAGGGAGGTGTGCATATCATCTAAAAACCAAAGGGAGCTAAAGGCTCAGAACAATAAAAGCAGTCCCAGCATTCGCCCCATCCCCAGTGTGTGCACAGGCAAACGCTTCTGACGTGGGTCTCCCTTCCAATTGCCAATAATCCAAGCAAAACAGTCTTCTGCGGGCTCCATTTTAGTCTTTATCTGTTGCTCTCAATTACGGTAAGTGGGCGTTCTGGTGTCTTACAGACCCAACTCTTCTCTTTTACCTCTCCCAACCTGCTCAAAGTTACGCAAAAAAATCGGATTAATGCTTTATTCGGTGTGTTAGCTACCGAGACTACTGTTCATATATGAGCCGAACACTGGAAAATGACACTTTCTTTCTGATACATTCTTCAAAATTTTGTCTTATATTTAACGATTGCCTCCCTTCCTTGTATGTGGAGTTTTATTCGTGAATCTAGCTAAGTCTTCTCAAACCTACATCAGCTCTGCGAAGTCCTTCTCAACCCGTCCTTCCCGCATGGCTGAGTAGGTGAGACTGCACGTTGTGTTTCTCCAGCGTGCAGGATCCAGAGTCGCATGTCTTCTCCCACCTCCTCCTGTTCTCCTCCGAACTGTTCTCTACACTGCAGAGCGGCGCGGGCTGGTGCCGGGCTTCCCCTTAACCGATATTCTGTAAATACCTACCTCCTCCGTCCCGTGCTGGGCTTGCCGTTTCCCGGCTCCCATGGCAGCTCCTATCTCGGTTTACTCCCTAGTTTTTGGTGGGTTACAGCTTCCCAATTTTTGTACTCTGCATATTGAGAACATTTCATTCCATCCCCACTTGATGAACTCCTTTAAACAGATATTCTGAGCTACAATTCACTAGTATTTTGGGGACAGGGCTCTGTTGCCTTCTGTCTCCAATACTTTTGAAAAAATCAGTTTTCATTCCTGACCCTTTGATTGTGCCCTCTTCCCCTCTTTCTCTCACCCTCTCAGAGAAAGGGTGGCTTTCAGTGTCTTTTCTACTAATTAACACTTGAGTTTCAAAATTCCCAGAAGATTTGCTTTGATTCAGCCTTTTTCATTTATTATGCAAACACCAACAACCACTTTCAATCTGAATATTCACATCTTCACTTTGAAGAGATAGTGTTTCTTTAAGAATTAATTTTTTAATGACTGTTTTCTATGTTTGTCCTAACTAGTTGTGGATTTTCTGGAAATGATCCATAAATTCTCCGACTTTTCCTTCTTTGTCCATCTCTTTTCTCCTGCTTTTTGAATTGGTTCTTCCAGTCCTTTCATTGAATTTTTGTTTTAGCTATCATATTTTTAATATCCACAAGTTCTATCTTACTGTCTTTTTTTTTTGGAAAATTACATCCCATTCTTTTGTCAAGGACTAACATGTTCTTTTATCTTCTGAAAACAGTGTGTCTTCTTTGAAGTATTCTTCTACTCTTAGCATTGTCTCTATTTCCTCTGAACTTGCTTTTTCTTTGTTTCCTTCATTTTGGAGGCTTTCTTCTAGTATCTGATTATACTTCAAAGCCCTGTTACATTTAAGAGTCAGTCACTAAGAGTCTGATTCACAGCTTTGAAACGGGCTTCTCACAGGGCCTGGGAGTAGCTGAGGGATTTCTATGGCAGAAGGGTCAGCTGGAAACTCAAGTATCTGCAGGTTCTGCCTCCGGGACAGCTGAGAAGGCTCCCGCAGTGTCCCAGCAGGGTGCAAGGTGGTGAGGCCGCCAGTGGAGCTGACCAGAAAAGGGAGCTGGGATGTCACTGTTCAGACACACAATGTCCGTGAATGCCCCGGTTTCAAATCTATTTCTTGTTCTGTCTTGCTCAGTGCTCACTGCTCCCAAGTTTGGAAGCTCTCTGGCTGTTTTTCAAAGACTCTTGCATGGATGTGGAGAAATGGTCCCAGGGAAGGAGGGTTTCGAGGGCCTAACTGACGATCACGGAGACTTTCCGATAGAACCCACCCGCCACATCATCCTGCTTTCTTCCAAGGCCTTCCGGAGTGCTGGGCGATGAGTCAGCCTGTGTCCCCTCCATCTCCTCCCACAGGCACTCAGCTTTGACCTTTGCCCATTCTGCCAAGTCATGCACCACTCCTCCATCCACTTTCCATCTTTGTGTCCTGTGGTTTATGGTTATTTATGTCTCCTTGGTTTATCAAAGACAGAGTTTATACTTCCTTTTCTTAATTTTCTCTGTTGTTTGGGGATGAGTTTTAAGAATAGATGGAGTGAGAGACAGAGAAAGAGCAAATATGTCTTTATTTAGACATTTTGAAACCAGAAGTCTCTAGCCTTTTCTTTTTCATAAGTATTTGTTGCACCATACTCTTTAGTATCACTCTGATTCATAATTTCTGGCTTCTGGGTTGTATTTGTAACTAGCCTTTGTTTTGCTGGTTCCACACATATGGCATTTCATTTATTAATGAATTAACAATTTCCACATCTACTTATCATATCCCATTTGTAGTAATTGCTGTTTGCAACTAAATAGGATATACTGAATGTAAAATAGTTGAGAGCGCATGAGTCACCAGTCTCCTGTGGTACTTAGTGTCCTGGCTAACAGGCTGATGACCTCCTGTTTGTCCCCCTGCCTCGCCACCCTCTCTCCACCCCAGGAGGACGACCTCCAGGGACAACCCCTCCTCCGTTCCCCTCGCAGCCGTCTCCATCCACGCTCTTCTCTCTCCCTCTTCCTGCAAGGTTCCTGGCAATGCTACTCTATAACCCCAGCGTCGCGAGCACAGTGGGGTTCAGCACCACAAGAGGCTCCTTCCCAGTTGTCTCCTTCGACCCAGCATCTCTGTAAATAATCGCCCTATTAAACTTTCTTCAGTTATATGCTACGTGCCTACCAGGGTACTGTCTTGTTCACTGTGGGGTGGGGGGGCGGCAGGGTACAGACACTCCATTCCGCAGAATGATGCTCGCCCCCTTACGAGTATGGTTAGCACACCTCAGGCCAGTAGAGAAGACCAGGAGATAGGTATTGTTCTCTGGGATGCCAGTGTTGGAGTTGGATGGTATTGATAAAGACATATTTGCTGGTTTTTACTTGAAAAATAGAGACCGTCAGAATTAACTCCAAAAGTTCAAGTGTTTACTTCTCTTTATTTCCTTTTCTTCCTTTTCTTCAGACATGCATATGAAAGCAAAAAAATAAATTTCACCAACCCTCCCATTAACAGAGGAATGAATTCCTTCCCTCCAGCTCTCAGATTACCCCCTTTTCCATGTACTGCCAGACTTTTTTGATCCAATAAACTTTTCTATTTTCTCACCTTTCATAGACTCTTCAACCCATTCTTACCTCAAATTGTTCTTGCCAAAGGGCAAGGACATTTCATTCTATTTTGCTTTGTTTTGTTTTGAGGCAAAGGGTAACCGAACCCAGAGGCTTCAACTGAACTACATTCCCAGACACTTTTTATTTTTTATTTTGAGACAAGGTCTTGCTAAATTGCTAAGTTGCCCAGTCTGGGCTCAAACCTGCAACCCTCCTGCCTCAGCCTCCTAGAGTGCTGGAATTCTAGGCATGTACCGCCACACCCAGCTATGGTCTTGCCCAAGTTTTGTTCAACTTCTCTGTTGCTATATTAAAGGGAGACATCTCAGGCCTTGTCTCACTTCACTACTTGGCAGCACTTGACAACGCTGCTATTTGTTTCATGAAACACCTCTTGCCTGCTTTGCTGTTGCTCACTCCTCTGGTTTTCCTGCTGCTTCACGGACTGCTCCTCAGTCTCCTCAGCAGACATCCCCTCTTCTGCCTGTGCCTCAGGTGTTCAGCTTACTGGGGTTCTGTGCTGGCCTTCTTGATCTTCCCATCTCCATCACCACCGGAGGGGCTTATCCACTATTATGGCTGCAGAAGCCAGTTGTGTATACGATGGTTCTCAAATGGACCATCTCGGGTCTGGCTCTCCCTCCTGACCTGCACAGATTTTTTTTCATAACTAAATACTAAAAGACTCTATCAGGATGCCCACAGATTCCTGACACATGACACTTCAGCTTCTCAAGCCAAATTTCTATCTGCATTCCTTATTCCAGTGAACCACACCAAGCCAGCAACTAGATGACGAGCCTTGATTCTATGCTGCTCTCTGCAGCCAATCAGTGAGCAAGCCCTGCAGATTCCACCCAAGATGTACCTCGAATCCATTATCCAGTTATCTCCACTCCTGCTGCCTCCCCACCGCCCACCAAACCGTCTCTTCACAATTTACTCTGCTGTCCTCAAATCCAGACTCTACAAGATGACCAGAGTGATCTCTCTATGTACAGATCCAATCGTGGAACCCTCCTTCTGAAATCCTGCACTGGCTTCCCACTAGTATTAAGATGAAGCCCAAAGTCCTCAACACGGCTTACAAGGCCCAGTGTCTCAGCTCTTGCTCTGGTATCCTTCTGCTGTATGCTCCAACCCCAACAAGCCCTTTTAGTTCCTCCAACAAGCCATGATTGTTCTTACTTTACAGATATTTCCACATTATGTTCCAGCCACCTGACAACCTGCTTATCTGCTGTTATCAGTGTGATATCATCAGTATTTCTTGACTAACATCTACAACTCCTTGAATAACTCAGTATCTCAGCTTGGACATGTGATGCTTTCTAAATCTGGGTTAGATCTGCTCCAACAGCACACTTACCTCATTCTATTATAATTGCCTTTTTACTCATCCGTGTCCCTCTGTTAAATCATTACCAGTGAGGGTTAAGATTACACTTATTACATCTCCAAAGTTGCCGCCAAATAAATAATGGTTGAATGATGAATAAGCAAATGAACAAACTATCAGATTAAAACTTGTACCAGGACAGGCACATTTTACATATGGACTTGCTTTCCCTCACTTTCTCTTCTTAAAATAACAAGAAAGCAAGCCATCATTCCCCGCAAATAAGCCATATGCTCACAAAGAGCTAACTAATGTATACTTACACATGGCAACTAAAGAAAATTTCTTCCTGAGTCTTTGCTTTCTCTCTCATTTCTCCCTTTCTGCCTACATACAAAATTTTCAAAATGAGAGCTGAAGCATGCTTCAAAGAGACTAAGCATGTGGTTGACTTTTTCAAAATCTGCCTAATGCCTGGTCTGCTCCAAAACCATCTGTAAACTTGACAGTTTATGTACTCGGGGTAAAAAAAACCCATGGTAACATTTTATTTGAACCAGAACTCCAAAGAATTAATTAAAGCTGAGCACACCTGCTCCGAATTGCAAAGTCAGAAATTTATGTGCACTTCTAAAGTTAAGACTTGCTGACCTCCGTAGGATTTATATTTCCTTTAAATAAGCATTTCCTCTTCACAATGCAATATTTTTTTTAAGTTTATTTCAGCGACTAACCTACTGGCATAAACAGATATGCTGCTCAGTGCTTTATTACCTGTTCTTTATCCTTTTTACCCACTGCTTGTCAAATATTTAATTTAAGGTTGTAGGTGAAAATAAGCAGGCCCAGCCATGAGGCCTAGAATTTCCTACTCTAAATTTAACTTGTTAATGAAGTCATCTTTTCAAAAAGATATCTTTGCATTCAAAATCCATATTTAATTCAAGAGCATTTTGATACATAGATCGGTTTGCTCACTATTTGGAGGGGATCAGCTATCTTACAGTGATTTGTCACAAGCAGACTTACTGAGTCACGGTGTTTGCTCCCAGAGTACACAGTCCTTTCAGTGAAGCAAAGTTTTTCATTCCAGGAAGACACCCGAATTTGAGATTCGGACGCGAATGCATTAAAAAAGGGTGCTGTGAGGTTTGCTTATCAAAGCAGGTTACCTTGGACAGCTTCATCCCCAGGACTGTGAGCGTCACTAAGCCAGCACAACAGACCAAAGCACTGGAGCTGGAGAGGCCGGAACTCGGCGGGATATTTCCATCTACCAGACAGTTCATCCCAGTCAGGTCACTAAGACCAAAGTGCTCCTGAGGACATAAGGGAAAACAGCAATCGTAATGTCAGTGTTGGAGTCAAGGGGTGGCAAAACCTCCTTCCACCCCCCAGAGAACAAAAGTCATCGTCAACACAGCTTCTTCTCTCTGAGAAACTAACCGTGCAATTCAGCTTAGTGGAGACTACACATGATATTTGGTTTGACAGTTCTTACCCATAAACAGAGTAAAAAATTATTTTCAGATCACTGTTGAAAATAATTTTTTACTCTGTTCAACAAGAAGCTAGTGAACCCTTTCTAAAAATTGCTTTAAATGTTCTTTTCATGATTATTACTGATTTGAACAAATATGGAAAAATGTAAAGCAATTATAATTCAACTTGCCACATAGCAAGACAAGAAAGAGACACTGAGGAGCACAGTGGTAAGATGCAGCACCTGCGCTCAGACATGGTATTCTCCAAGTCTGACCCCGAGCAGGGGCTTGTGTCCGTGGAGTGTGCTGATGCAAAAAAGTTCCAAACTTCCTTCAGTTCTGTTTTAGTTACAGAAAAACCCGAGCACCAGGAGATGAAGAGACTTTCCCAAGATCACATGTAGGGGCCGGGAATAGGGCCCAGGTCTTTGATTCCCAGTTGAGAACTTCTACGCTGCAGTTAGAAACCTGGGCCAGCAGGCTGTCACCACGATTTAATGTAGATCAGCTATGTGAAGAAATCCAGATTTTTTCCTAGGGTTTATAGATACAGTTTAGCCATGTGGTAGCTATAAAGACAGCCTTATTAGACTTCAGCCACAAATGGGCATGCAGACTCTAAATGAGGCAGGGAAACTCCACGTCTACAGATTGATAAACCCAAGTAAATAATCAGACTCTGATTTAAAGATGGAAAGCTCCAATATACCTGGATACATGAATATCTAAGGCTAGGATGCTTTGGACAATATCATAATCTTTGTGGTTTAGAATTAAAAATAAATTCAAGGCTACCTCCTCCTCAAGCAAAAGTACCATCATCTTCACAGATTACTCAAACAACTCAAGACCGGTGTGAATTACTATCGTATTACCTAATTGTGCATTTCATCATACACATTATTCTAGGAAGAAATTTCAACAAACCAGTTAGAATAACCAAGTAACAACAAAACTCTGCAAATAAAAGACTGTTCTTTTCCTTAATTTTTGTCCTTTTTTCTCAGCTGGCAAAACTTGTGCACCACAAAAGAAGAGATTCATTTGGATGCACTTCTCTTCTTGATTTCAGTCATCTAAAAATTTTCTTCTAGAAATACAAACAAATTAGAAGCTGAGACACTGCTGCTGCCAAGGGCCTTCCATACAGAACAGCAGACAGCTTGTTTAAAACAGTATCCTGGGAGAGTACTGTACATTTCACTAGAAACTGGCCCACAGGCTGCCTTGAATGTGAATCATACTTACAAACGTAGCATGCAATGTTTAAATTAAAATGTAGAACACATTCAAAAATGCAAGTGGGTTGTGCCAAATTCTGTAATAGCTCTATCCCCGAAAGGATAACATGTTCATATAAACAGATTATTCTCTGGAACTTTCTAGTATCTGAATTTGAAGGTTTCTAAACAGGGTAACATTTAAATTACTTTTCTGCCAAAAGTTCATCGCACAAACCTGATTTTTGCACATAAACTGTCAAACCAAAGAGGATGGTTTAAAGCCCCAAAAGGTTCAAAAGCAACATGAAATAATGTGCATTATTTAAGTTACTTTATCCACATACTACAAAAAGGCATATTGTTATGAGGAAGATTAAACTGCATTTTCAAGGCAAATGCTTCCAAATACTGTAATTCCCACTAATGCATCTGACAAGCCAGATGATTTGAAGATTTAAAACCTGCCAATAACTTTTTCCAAAAGTTATTAGCATGTGTCTGGGAGAAAAACACATGAGAAAAAAAGAAATGAATTAGTAACTCTAAGTCCGGATCTCCGCAGTTGAAGCGCAGGACTACACATCAGAAATATTCTGCAGCATCTCCATCATGGTATGTCCCTGAGTCCCGGACTACTTATGGCAAAGTTTCAAGTAGGACCAAAGGCACTTAGGAACACAAGCTCTCTAAAACCACGTGCGCTTGTTTGCTTTTGACTCACAAAGGCAAAATCCACCTTTTAATCCCACTACCTATGATTCTATACATAGTCACTGTATCGAAAATACTTATTAAAATATAAAAGTGGCTTAAAACAGCAAATATTAATTTTTCTGTCCTTCATATGGTTTTAATTATGAGAGAAAGTGAAAATATTTCCTTTTCCTGTTCTTCCACATGACATTAGAGATTTTCAAGATAGTTTTTCAATGCTTCTATGAAACTGCTTGCACTAATGTATTTTATTACATTGTCTTTCCTTAACCCCACCTGAAGTAGCCATAACATATTAGGTACCATACAATCAAAGTCCAGAATCGCCCAGCACTGTGTCATTCTTGCAACAACTGGTTAGGACAGTAATGACATAATATTATGGACAGATCTGAGATGCAGGTTACAGCAACATGTCTGGGTAGAGCCTAGGTCTGAACCTGGGCCTGTGCAACCCTAAATTTTATTATAGTCTACTCCTGGGTATCCCAAGAATAGCATGTAAATAATACCACTAGAATGTATCCTCAACAGTAAACATGAAAAAAGGTCTAAAAAACAGATTTTGTCAGCCGCACCTGATTTATGAACGGCCAGCTATCTGAAAGATCGTTACTGCCCCCTGTGAACACTACCCAGAAACAGATGTATCTTCCCCACTCTCTGCAGCAGAAGTTGGCAAAATAGAAGAGAAATAGCAGTTAGTATTGAAAGGAGACAAAAACGACACACTGTAAAATAAAGCTGACGTAACACACACCTTCTGAAGCAACTCACCTGAATTCCTTTAACTCCACACAGGAAATAGTTGTGCCACAGAGGCTTGGTTTTGTCAATCTGAATGTTACTGGCACTAGTACTGAAGTCCCTGCGAACACAAGAGGCCGGTCATTAGATGCGCAGGCCTTGAGCCCCAACGTCAATGGCTGACTGCTGCCACCTTGCGCCGAGACAGCGACACTGAGCATCTCTTCTGAGTTAATTTGAACGCAGGTACTTCGCAGTCCAGCCCGCAACTGCGAACACCTCCAGCTAAGATAGGACGTTGCAGTAGCCTGGATGATGAGTCTACTTCTAACTGACCCTTTTTATTCCCTGAAACACAGAGGAACCAGAAAGTCTAGCAGAACCTACAACCATTTTCCCTCACACGCTGGTCCTTGCCAAACCGGCTCCAGCCACACGAATGCTCGGTGCCGTCGGCCTGTAGGCTGGCGGACCCCAACTCAGCCCTCAAGCCCCCCTGCCCGATCCGACCAAGATGGCACGAACACAATCGTCAGCCAACAGTGAGAAACGCCAGGTCATGGTGCGTGTGGTGACAGGCAGGATGCAAGGCGGCAGGGCCTGATCTCCATTGCTGGCACTGGATGGAGAGGAAGGCTTACAGGCGACTCGGAGAGGCTGAGCCTTCTCCAGGGATACAGTCTGACCGCAGCGCACACGCTCCTCACTCATCCCGTTACCTCCCGCAGAAGTTAAAACATGCTGCCCACAGCTAACAAGAGGCCACAGAATCTGGAAGCAGATAAAGTTGTGTTAGCAAGCCTGATGGGTTCTGTTGCTGATTAATAGGAGATCTTGAAAGTCATAAAGGAAAATAAAAATGGAAAGGGAATGGGAGGGTGCATATTAGGAAAAGATAAAGAAAACCGCACGCTATAGGGAGCTTGATGAGCGACATTAAGGGCAAAAGTGAAAAGAATCGGAGGTATCACTTAGGTCTGTCACAGGAAAAAAATGTTTGGTTAGTTACCTATTTTTGCTCATTCCAATGTCCTCGTCTTACCTTCCTGCTTAGTTTCTTCCGGAGGTTCGAAAACAGGCATTTTGCCACCACCGACCCCCCCCACCCCCGCACCCCGCCCCACTGCAGTGTAACACCGAAAGCCTCCTACGCTCCAGCTCCCGTGTGGCGGAATTCTGAGGCTACACAGCCGGAAGTGAGCACACGTGAGGTCCGCTACATCGATACTGTCTACCCACACACTTCACTCACTCATTCACCGGCTCTTCCGGCAAACATTCTCCCAGTGCCTATGCAGTGTGTGCGGCCCTGGGCCAGACCGTGGATAATAACGATAGCATCAAAAATACGAAATACTCAGAAATTTGACAAAATAGTACAAGATATGTGTCCTGAAAATAAAATATTTCTGAGCATGAATAAGTCCTAAATAAGTGGAGAGACGTGTTATGCCCACAGATTGGAAGATTCAATACTGTTAATGTTCAGTTCTCCCCAAAATAATCTACATATTCAGTAGAATCCCAATCAAAATTCTGGCATGTATTTTCATAGAAAGTGAATAGATGATTCTAAAATTAATAAGGACATGCAAAGCCCATTAGAATAACCAAAATCTCTGTTTTTGTTGTAGTTTTTGTTTTTGTTTTGAGACAGGGTCTTGCCGTGTAGTTTAGGCTGGACTTGAACTCACTGTGTAGCCCAGGCTGGCCTCAAACTTGCAGCAATCCTCCTGCCTCAGCCTCCCGAAGTGCTGAGATTACAGGCATGCACCACCACGCCCAGCTTCAACTCATCTTATGCCACATACAAAAATAAACTTAAAATGGAATATAGGCCTGAACATAGGTGCTAAAACTATAAAGCTTCTAGAAGAAAACATGAAGAGAGAATTTCAGTGATCTTGGGTTTGCAGTCAAAAAGTAAAAGCTGTGAAATTAAATTTCCTTCCTCAAAAGGCACTGTAAAAAGTGCAAATCCATACCACAGACCGTATAACAATATTCACAAAACACACATCTGACAAAGGACTCGTACCTATATATGAAATTTTCCTCAATCACAGCGACTCAGGTTACTTGACAAAGTGTAAGTACTAGAGACATCTATTATGCATCAACCAGACTCCGTCTTCTGCTGAGGGAAGCAACTGTCCCTATAGTCACGGAGCTTACAGTCTTCTGAGGGACACAGGTGAGTAAAACAGGCCATGGGGACACAGCATGGTAGGATGCTCTGGCTGGAGACTTAGAGGGGCCATAGTAACACGGGACAGGTGGCGACACGGTCACCAAAGCAGATGGTAAATACTTCCTGGGTGATCCCTGCCTTTGAACGGCCCAGTATGTAAGACAATGTCTAGCACATGGGAAGTCTTCCATAAATGTTTCTTAAATGAACGAACAAACATTGAATAGTGAATGCTTTTAATTATCAGCTATGAAGTATCAACAAATTAGGTGATTTACTCTAGGTTTGATATTTTCTAAGGAGTTCATCTGGGTAAAAACATGCCACCACATCTTCTCACACACACACACACAACACTTCCATTAGCGTCCTAAATACTCACGGATACAAGGGATTTGTGTTGGCCAGTTGGAGAGTGTGTGTTTTCACAGGTTCCACAGCTATTAACACATCTTGTTCTACAGCCATAGGAAGAACGGAATAGCCACAGTAATCTATATGCTCGCCTAGAAAAAAAGAAATTTTATCACTGCTAGCATGCAAGACAATAGCTCAAACAAGTTAATGTACAAGGGAAAGTCAACCACAAGCCGGGATTTTACAAAAACTAAAAGTGCAGGCAGAGAGCTACTCGGTTTTCTTTTTACCCCAGACACCTGGGCCGGGAACTGGTAGCCACACGTATTTTAGTGCCTGTTAATTTTTGGGCTTCTTCCTACCTTTAGCTTTTTCCCCAATTTCTAATTCATAATGATCATTTTCAAAATCTATGTCATGTGAGTAGTCATATGAGCAGCAAGAAAACTAATATCTCCTTTCATTGTTGCTGTTTGCACTTTTTAATAGGAACAAGTGAGCCTTAAGTATACTCTCTGTCATATTATTATTCGAGTTGCACTCTCTGCTTACCAGTGAGCTCACTAAAGCTAAGGACGCCGCTTATTTTGGGGGCCTAACCAAGTGCCTAGCACTTCGATCGACACTCTTCAGTCATGTGTAATATGCTACACACACCTAGGAAAAAAGCAAGGGAAGCTAGAAAAGGATACAGAATCCACCTTCAATGTATAAGCAATTATAAGACACAAACTATTTTCCTTTTCACTCTAATTCATCGACAACTCACCAGCAGGAAATTCTTTTTCCTATTATACCATAATCCAAGTTACCATTTAAACTCAAAGTTGTTATTTATAAGGCTGAAACACAAAATAATAAATTCAAGCAAGATGGGCTAAGCAAGCTCATTTATTCCCCTGGTACATATTTTTATATCTGATTATTCCTGTGGCAGAAATTAATCAACTAGGAAACATAATAGAAGACAATTCAAACACATAATTATATTTTTATTCTACATATTAGAAGGACCAAGTCTTTTGATTCTACATTGATGTGCTCCTTAAAACAAGATAATAAAGATTTTTACAGATTAACAGTGATTGATGGAGAACTGGTTTTCAAAATCATCTTTCTCCCCAACTACCTTTACAAAGACAACAATAAAAAAATAAGTAGAAAATACATATTCCAGCAAGCAAAACCTCAGGGAAGTACTCATTCTGTTGAGGAGACCACCACTGCATGGTCAGAGCCTTCTGAGAATGAACAATTCCTCCCTTTGTCAAAACTGATTCAACAAAACAAAACCGCCTGGGTGGGGGTCAGAGAGGGAGCAGGCACTGCTGGCAAGGAAGGATAGCAAGACTATCCCATCCGCAATATTTTGAAAGAAATTATAAATAATGCTTGTAACAAAGACTGAAATCCATTTCATTCCATGCACTAATTTACTGTATTAGACTCACAAAAAAAACTACCTCCCACTTTTTCAGTCAGAAAATAGTCAACAAATTTACTAGAATACGAAATCTTTGTCAGGAGAATTCTACTCCCAAACCCAAGTGAAACATGGCCCTCTTCACCATCCTCTGCAATAGCGAAGGCTTCCTGCCGCTCTGCACTTCCAGGCCCTTTTTCTGCACTCACGTTCTGCACCTCCGCTCATGACTGTCCTCCCTGTGGACCTCAGCCCAGGTTCCAGCCCCGTCTCCGTCCCACGCCACAATAACCTGGAGAGCACCCAGGTGACTGACCGTGCACAGGGCCCAGCTTGCCAGTCCTTTGACCTCCGAAGAGCCTGCCCTCTGTGAGCCAGTGGTCTATGCCCATGGCCTGGACACAGCCAGGAAGGACTGGAGACCTTGTCACCTAGAACTTCTCTGCCTATGAAATCTGAGTTGCAAATCTGATTCTTTTTACTAAAATTTCCCATGCTGCCCTCTCCATTCACTTTACCCCACTGTGACGCTCCTTCCTATTTACCATGCTAAAACACCCTGTATTTTTTAAATCCTCTTAGTTGCTTGAGAATAAAACAATATTGCTTGAGTCAGTAAATTAAGATGGATGGTGAATACATGGGAATTCCTTAGAATATTCCAATTAGTTCTTTATGTTTTCGTTTTCCATTCTAAAAAGTGTTTTTGCTTTTGTTTTTCTTTTTTGGCACTTCTGGGAATTGAACTCAGGGCTTTGGGCTTGCTAGGCAAGCACTCTACCACTTGAGCTAAATCCTCAACCCCCACTGAAAGGGTCTTTTAAATCCCCCTTTGACCCCTGGGTTTTTCTCAGCACCCCATCCCATTTTCTCTTGCTAAAACCTGCTTACCCTAGGGATCACCACAATTTTCCCAAACAGCCTTCTCCAGCCTCCAAATCTGGATGGGATAACACTCCTATAGCTGCTACTGTATCCTGTGCATTCCTGCCAAATAATGTTTGAAGACTATTTCAGCTATAGGTATCTTTGTTCACAGAGAACTTTACGTGGATGTAAAATAAGTAAAAGAGATACACAGAGGCTGCTCTTGTTGGCCCCTTTATACGGCCGGCGCCCTGACTGGGTATCAGTCGCTGGGCCAGCTCCAGCCAGCTGCTGGGGCTCCACCTGGCAGTCAGGAGGCAGCGTCATCAGCACTGCCACCGCCTGTGGGTCTCGTGAGGTGCGGACTGTGCCTTCTCATTCTTGTGGTGCTGGCATCATAGGAGATATGTGACAAATTCGCTGAGTAGAAGAATGAATCGAAGACTTCCTTCTGGTAAAATCTCGTGGGTCTTTTTATGTGTTCCATGCAACTTACTTATACCACACGAAATATGCTTTTTTTGATATGATGTTTCCTTGGCTTTCAAGGTGCCATTTGTGGTCATTCATTTCAGCTGCCAACTGGACTTGATTAAGGGGCACTTAGACGGATGGTAAAGTACAAGTTCTGCATATGTGGGGGCGGAGACTGGCGTGTGGGAGAATATATCACATTGGTTCTGTTTCTCTGGCTACTATGCCATCCTTTCCCGGTCTTCCTCCTTCCTATCTGGCCTTTCCTCCTTACTCTCTTTGGGACCTGTTTCCTCTGTTCTTCCATTAAATGTTCCTGCTCTCAAGGTCTTCAGCATTCTGCTCTTCTTCTACATTCAGTTTTCCTAAGCAAATGACCTATCCAAGGGCCTCAATTTCCAGTTGCGTGCCACTGAGCCAAAGCTGTACTTTCTCTCAATGAGCTTCAGAAAACACATGTCCAAATGCCATTCTTGGAATATAAAATCATCTCAAACTGTAAAGTGGATTCATAAGATACATCTCCTCTCACAAGACTCCTCTCTTAGAAAACAGTACTAGTATCTACTCAGTTGTTCAACATGGTGCTCAACACCTTGTGGCAGGGAACTAGAATGCAGATCCAACTCTTTTTGCTGCTTAGTTCCATAGCACTGCCTCTTCTCTATTTCAGGGTTACATCAGGCCCAGTTGTATTTTGTTGTCTTTTTTTCTTTTTAAGTGGTAAGGCTTTTATCATTGAAACAAGAGATCATAAGCAAAGACACAAATAATTTTTTCGAAATTTATTTTAGACTCTAGGCCACCTTTATGGAAAGATCAGCTCGTTGTGCAGACAAATTATTGTGCAAAACACAATCAGCAGGTATTTGAAAACACTGCACAAGACAATAACTAAACATGTACACAGTGAGGAGAAACAAAAAGGCACTTTATTTCCTCAGTAAAGTAGGTGATACATAAAGGACTAAGGTTTGTTTTAGTAGCAAATATTTTTATATAGATTTTAGAATTCTTCCACTTCCTCCCCAAAAAGGGTCTTAAAAACTAGTTGCAGGATAAAGTGGTCCATTGAGTCTACCAAAGTGATCCACTGGGTCTATCTCTTGATTTAGTTCAAGCCTTGATTACAAATAAGAAGAAATTTATTCAAGGCTGATTCTGACACAGTTGATTGCCTAAAATATCCTTCACGCAGAGCATAAAAACAGATTGCAGAGTTTGGTAAAGCAATTCTCCCAAAGGCCAAACCTGCATTTATTACACAAAGCAAATGACCTGGTTTAATGCAAAAATGAACTTCAGGGATTGGGGATTTAGCTCAAATGGTAGAGCGCGTGCCTAGGAAGCACAAGACCATGAGTTCTATCCCTAGCACCCCCAGCCAAAAAAATGAACTTCACTGTGCACCATGTCAAGGAATGAGTGGACACCACCACTTTCAGGCCAACTTCTATGCCAGAGTCTTTTGAACAGGATTTTAGTGATTGGGAGACATTAGGTATGGACTGGATGTGGAGTAGAGGTATTCTAGATAGAGAAAAGGGCAGAGGAAACCAAAGATAGAATTAAAAATAAGAGGAGACTCAACTCCTCAAACATTAACTGAGTACATCCTAAATCAGTAAACACGTAAATGCAAGAGATGGTCTTCCGAGTTTTAAGGTTTGGAAGATCAGCTTTCTCCTTTATGCTCTAAACCTAGAGAGACCTGGACTCCCAGCCCACCCTCAAGAACCCCATGGGACTCAGAAACGACCAGAGACAGCTTCTCTTCTTGACCTTCTGGGCAGCCAAAGCAAACATTTACAGTAGCCAGCACAGTCTAACAAAATGTTCTAGAGCACAGAAATGTTCTGTGCCCATGCCATCTAACATAGCATTGAAAGGTGGTTGGGACAAATGAATTTAAATTTTATTTCACTAGAATTAATTATATTTAAATAGTCACACATCACTCGTAGCTACTATAACAGACAGTAGAAACATGTCCTCAGCCAAAGCAAAAATTCTCACTTGTACCTTCCGAAAAGGGACACTAAGTGATATCCTGAGCGATATCCTCAATAATGTCTCCATGACAACCTTGATGATGGATCTCAAAAATTATAAACAAGATACAACTTGTTGGAAACAACTCCACATAAAGCATAGAGATCTCTGAAATCTACCTTGATCTAGAATAACTTTAGATGGGGTTGGGGAATTTAGCTTAAGTGGTAGCATGCTTACCTAGAATAACTTCAGAAGCTAGCAAAATAGGTTCCATATGGCTTCAAAATAATGCTTCATAAATAACATTTGTCTCAACAAGTATTGCTGAATATTCAAATAATTTTACTGAGCAAAGTACAAGCATATAAGTTCAATTTCCTTTTGTGGAAAATGAGCAGGTTAAATCCTATGAAAGGGATTCATTCTCTAGCCTACCTACTTCTCCTTTGCACCTGGGGGAAAAAAATACCCTCACCAGAAATAATAAAATGATTAATGTTGTTCTCACCTAGTGTTTCCTTTTTAATTGTACTACTAGCTGTAATAAAAACTGAAAACAACTTATATTCCACAAAAGAGAATTATTGAGCCAATTTTTTTAAATTATTAAGCAAATTATAGAATATCAACTTAGCAGGTTGAAGTTATTATTATATGACTTATACAGAAACATAAGAAAATATTTATGAGCTATTAAATGAAAAAGAATAAAATCAGTATGTAATCTAACTTAAACTTTATCAATTATTATATGTATATGAAATGGACAGAAAGATGCAAGACATTACTGTTAAACAGCTGTAATTTACTACTAAAATGTAGTACAACTCAAAGATATTCCACAGGAGAAACCAAAGCAAAGATAGATTAACCTAGAAAACCTGAAAAACTTGGACCACACTTTTAAAAGCAAGGAATTGTAAGGCAAGGATTCCCCTTATCCAAAGAGTAAATGTGAATCCACCACAATCTCTCACTACAGTCTAAAAATGTAACCTGTGGCATCTCCTAAAAAAACAATATGAACAAGTGGATTTCAAAAGCTGTATAGACTTAGAAAAAAAGAGAAAATTAACATTATCAAATGGATTGGAAAAGATGAAAGTAAAGTATGTTCCTTATGTAGAAGTGTATCTTGGTGAAATATTTTCACCAAATATATGAAATATTCTGTGTGAGAGAAAAATTAAGAAAGAAATATGCTAACAAAAATTCGAATCTTACGAAGGCAGAGGAGGAATCTAAGAGAAGAAAGTTGAAATACCTATTATGTTGACTCTTCCTGGTGCTCGAACGTAAAACTTGGGAATGGATCCAAATTTAGACTTAAACATCTCCTTCAACTTCAGCAACCTGAAAGCAAGAGTAGAATATTTCAGACTGCACATTAGAAAGCGTGTAAGGGCCTGAGCGTATAGTCCAGTGACAGAGTTTTGTTTACCATGCAGAAGGCCCTGCGTTCAACCCTCAACCCCACAGAGAAAGTGGGGAAAGGAGGGAGGGAGGAAAAGAAAGAAAAGAAGAAAGGAAGGAAGGAAGGAAGGAAGGAAGGAACGGAAGGAGGGAGGGAGGGAGAAAGCAAGCCCATATAAGATACATGTACACACACAAGCATGCACACACATTTCCTATAACTGCCACCTCTAATTATTTCAAAACAAAGAAGACAAAACCAAACTCATCTAATGACATTCTAAAACCTCGGGACAACCCCAGAGCAAACAGTTTTGTTACCTCCTAAATCACACAATAGTACATCTAACCCCACTGAAGAATTAAAAAGTTAAGATTGATGCACTCAACAGAAAAATCTGTTTTCTTCATTTATAAAGACTATAGCTGTGTATAATTCTTCAATAGTATTCTGGTTTCCCTTCTTATAAGGGTACCAGCGGGGTTGGACGAAGGCCCATCTTGATTACATCTGCGAAGATGATAATCCAAGTGCAGCTGCGCTCTGAGGCTCCGCATGGACATGAGCTGGGTGAAGAGCATTCAAATCTATACAGGAAGCCAAAGGGAGACCAGGCTGGGGATCAGGAGGCCACAGTTCTAATTCTAATGGGGCCCCTAATTCAATGCCAAAATTCAGCAAAGAAATTTCCCTTGGCCTGTGTTCCGTAAAATTCCAGAAATTGAGCTAGACATTCTGCTTAGGTCCCTGCCAGGTCCGGATGTCTTATAATAGACTCAGTAATTTGACAGTGTCAAATCATCTCACCTCTGTGACTCTCACTGTTTACATTGTGGGGTTACAATAGCCCATATTATGTTGTGTCCGAGTAATAATATCAAGACAGTGAACATTTATCAAAGCCAACCATATTCAGAAAAGTAAGTAATTAACTGGTCTTAGGGACTAATTAGTTCTAAAAAAACAGAAACCCACACAAAAAATAAAGCTCAAGGCTCGGGATTTAGCTCAGTGGTTAGAGTGCTCGCCCAGCAAGCACAGGCCCCTGAGTTCAATCCCTGGCATGAAAAAAAGGAAATATATTCATACTATAATGATAAAAGATAGGTCGAGCATTGTCAGAAGTTTCTCTGCCTGGCCTCCTGGAAGTTAGACCATCCTCAGCAACTTGGCTTATGTCGGCATCTTCGTGCTCCGTCTCCCTGCCGGCTCTCTCATCCCTCCACGGGACAAGAGCTTCTGTGTGTGATCTTCTCGCATTCTACCTCTCCACACCTTCAGTTTCGCGACTCTGTGGCTGGACTCTACAAGACTCAACAGCTCCGGTGTCCTCTGCAGTCTGTCTTATGCATTTCTGCATCCTTTCATTCAAACTCTCAAAAGGTGGAAGACATCTGGCAGAGTTTAGGTCTGCGCCGTCCTGGTGCAGCGCACGGGGTCAGGAAGGGACGGGCCTCGGTAGAGACAGGTCACTTACTGTATTCACACATGTGATCACCGGGGCCACCCCTCCAATCGAGGGTACAAAGGACAACAGACGGTCTCATCAGAGACAACAACTGAAATCTCTAGCACACTATCAAGAAACATTTACTGGACTACCGGGTAGGTGTGGCCCTGCAAGCTGCAGAAGTCCGAGTCTCCCTCTATACACAGAGAATGTGAAATGTTAAATCACCTGTAAGTACAAAAAAGAAAGACCACAGGGAGCTACCAGGACAAGAATTTAAGTGAAAGAGAAGAGAGCCAGCAAAACAACAATTAATCTAAAACCACCCCCAGAAAGAACAAATCCAATCATTACAAAATGGAAGCTGGCCGTGGTGGTGCCCACCTGTAATCTGGCACTCGGGAGGCTGAGGCAGGAGGATCATCATGAGTTCAAGGCCAGAATGGGCTACATAGTGAGTTTAAGGCCAGCCTGAACTATATCATAAGACCTTGTCTCAAAAATAAAAAAATGAAAATGGGAGGTGTGAGGAAAAAAGATGAGAAACACACAAGCTCATCAGTTGCTAAATAGGTAATACATAAAAGTTCAAGAAAAAATTAAAAACTGACAAAGCAATAATGTGTTTTTATGGTACAGATATATGTAAGGATATTAACACTGAAAAAGAAAAAAGAAAAACTCGTAGGATAGAGAGACTATGGCCTATGCAGTAAGACAGATCTGTGCCTAATTAAATCTCTTTTCTACATGTAATGAAATTTATTACTTTCATCCACCTTCACATGGGGTGGAAATATGCATCTCGCAGAGTTGCTCGGATTAAGAGTAGCGCAGGGACAGTGTCTAGCCCACACTGGCCCACAGGCCGTGCTTAATAAACGGCTGCATCACCATCTCTGCCCCCTCGGTTCGGGGCCGTTGCAGTCCTGCTGCACGCCAATGAGAACCACTAGAAGCATTGGTCAGGACTGCACACATCGGCGGGCTTGGGCTGGCTTTACCGGTGCCGCTGCTGAGCCCCGGCTCTCTGTCCGCCTGCTTCTGCTCCGCAGCAAAGGATGAAGCAACTGAGGTTACGCGTCAGTCCCAACTCCTGGTAAAATGACTTAAAATGATAATGTTTTTCAAAAGAAAAAGGAATAGGAAAAGAAGAAAAAGGAGATGGTAAAGCAATAAAACAAAGTGATTTGGGAAGGCTAAATACTCATAAATAACTTGGGTGAAAAAGGAGAACTGAATATGTAGCTTTTCTAAAAAATGAAAATTACTTTAAAAGCACTACCTGTCAAAATAAATGGGCTACATTTTAAGCAGGCAGGAAAATCCATACCCCTCGACACGTTTAACAATAAAAGAAAAGAATGATAATAAAGAAACTAAGTCCCCAGCTCCATAAACTAGGAAAAACCCAACAAAGTAAACAAAAAGAAACCTGAAGAATGACCCCAAAAAAGATAAAAGCAGAAAGTAATTGTTGGGGAAGTAGAAAAACAACAGTTGTAATTAGCAACTTAAAAACCTGGGTTTTTAGAGGGAAAACATTACCAAAACAAACAAACCGCTTGCTAATGAACTAAGGAAATGAGGGATTAATACACAGCATTTAAAATGACACGAGAAAAATAATATTAAAAGAAGACATTTTTTATAGAAATCATGAGGCAACTTTGCAGAGCTCTATCCTGATCAATCTGAGCTGGAAGAGTCTGACTTGAAAGCTCACAACTTTCAAGCCTCCTTTCCACCCCTTCTCCCTTCTCCCATTGGGCGGGCTGAGGGTGTCAGCGGGCCTCTGTCTTAGCAGCAGCAGGGTCACACACAGAGCCCCACCCTGCTCCTGCCCGCCAATCGTCTTGTAAAAACCCCAAGCCAGTCTCTGTCCCTGGACCTCTCAAGCTGTTTCTAGACCGGCGCATGGCCGCTGCCCTGTTCTCCCCAGAAGTCTTACAACAGGAACAATCACCCTTTTCACACCTTCTTGGTATGGTACCATCTCAAGATGCAAACCAAATCTTTGGGTGGGGATCCATTCTATGTTCAGAAATTACAAAGCAAATGGATACTTACCTAGGGAAAAACAATGTACAAGAACAGACCCACTTCACCACATGCTATTAAAAGGTTTTTGCACAGCAAAAGAAATCACCAATAGAGTAGGGCGAAAACCCACAGACTGGGAAAAAATATTTGCTAGCTATCCATCAGACAAAGGTCTAACATCTAGAATATACAAAGAACTCAAAAAAATTAAACCTCCCAAATTTAAACACCCAATCCAAAAATGGGCAAATGAAATGAATAAACATTTCTCAGATGAAGAAATAAAAATGACAAATAAATATATGAAGAAATGTTCAACATTACTAGTCATTCGAGAAATGCAAATCAAAACAACATTAAGATTCCACCTCACTCCAGAAACAATTGCGTATATGGAAAAATCAACCAATAACAAATGCTGGCGGGGCTGTGGGGAAAAAGGAACACTCCTCCACTGTTGGTGGGAATGTAGACTGGTCCAGCCACTGTGGAAATCAATATGGAGATTCCTCAAAAAACTACAACTGGAGGTTCCATTTGACCCAGCTATTCCCCTACTGGGGATCTTCCCAGAAGAATTA
>PVJO010011286.1:0-60467 GCA_004026905.1 Hystrix cristata
GTTACAACCAGGGGAGATTTGGAGTTCTATTTTTTTTTTTAACTTGGTGTTCTATTGGAGTCTAGTGACAGAGGCCAAGAATGCTGTCAAATATCTTGCATTGTGGCTGACATCCTCCCACAACAAAATATTATTCAGAGCAAGATGCCAGTAGTGCTGAGGTTGAACAACTCTGTTCTGTCTGACATCAAAAAAACATGTCTGTCTCCAATATTATCTTGTATCCATTTCTTTTTCCTTGAAAAACTTCTACTCTTGTTATTCCAGCTACCACCTGTAATCTAAACATTTTCAAATTTAGTGCTCCGGTACTAATATTCCTACTTTACATTCAAATGTCCACTAGATAAACTATTGGGTATGTCACAGATGAAACATTCCCCCAGGCTGCGTAGATTAGGCTTTCCCATTAGAAAGAGGCTGCAGTAACCCTACATCTAGTAATAGCACCATCAACACAATATGATAAGACAATACAAAATCTGAGACGATTTACTTCCCTATCCAATCTTCAAGTCCTCTATATTTTATTCACGTGGACTTTTCTGTTCCAAAATCCCTTAAGGTTAGCTTCCCATCACTGTAACAAAAATAACCGAACTATAATTAGTTTACACCAAGAATTGCACACACAATCCATATGTAATATTGATTAGTAATTTATGTTGTAATTAACTTAGAAAGATCTTATTTTGGCTCACTATTTTGACACCTTCCATCCATGGCTGAGTGGCCACACTGCTCAGGGGCTATGGAGAGGCTGCACATCAGGGTAGGAGGACATGGTGGTGTGAAACTGCTCACCTCATGACAAAGAAGCAAGAGAAAAAGAGAAGAAGGCCGGGGCCTCGCCATTCTTTTGAGGGACTTCAACCGATGATGGACAAACATCACCAGGGCCCATCTCCTGAAAGTTCCACCACCCCTTAATAGCACTACTCTAGAACCAAAACCTTTAATATACAGGAATTTGAGGGGCACATCAGAACCAAACTGTAACACCTCCCTAATGCTGCTGGCCCTTCGACTCTCAGATAAGATGTTATCCCACCGAGGACTCTGCCCAGAGCTGAGACATCGGGAATTCACTATACTCTCGTAGATTCCAATCACACATCTAGCATAGCATTCATAGTGTTGTTTTGCAAAGATTTTCCATTTTTTGCATGTCCTTTGATCAGTTTCAAATTTCTATAACCAGAAGTCTATGTCTTTGTGTGTGTGCGTGTGTGTATGTGTGTCCACAAATGATAGGAATTAAGATAGTAATACTAAGCATCTTGATTTGACGTACACCAAACTCTGCACCACTTTCAATTTAATGCTTGTAACAAGGCTTCAGGATAGGTACTACTATAGTCATTTAAAATAAACAAAGGGACAGAGAAATTAATTGTCTAAGTCATATTAGTGAATAAGTGATAGATTAGCAATTAAAAATCATGTTTCTAGGTCTTCAGCTCACTTCCTTAACCACCAACTACACATCGATTTCTTTAGGCTTATTCTTCCTGTTTTTCTACTCGAGCCATGCTGTAAATTACTTTAGTATTAATAAAACTAATGAAATATTATTAGTACCAATACATTAATGTATAGTGCACATTAAGCGTTATATACTAATATGCCAATTATTGTCTATCAATATGTATATTATACATATACATATACAGTTTAAAGACTGTCCCAAAGTCCATTTCGCCATTCATGAGTATCATTCCATAAGTTGAGACTTCAGCACATGCATTAAAAAGGATGGGAAAGTGACTGCTTCTAGTTCTATTAAAGAGCAAAGCAAATCTGAACTAGAGTTCAGATTTTGCGACTAAAAATTGAGGATGCAAACACTTGGAAAGTACCCCGGACCCACAGGATGCATCCTGGCTGAAGAAGGTGGGCTAGTGGAGCCGAGTCAAGTCATAGCATTCCGGATGAGGAGCTGAGAGTGCACATTTGATGGGAGCACTTTAGAGGAAGCGACCAAACTCTGCCACCTCAGGAAGGCCTGTGTTGGTTCCTTTTCAACATAGTTGCGCCACGTGTTAAGGGTGACTTATTCCGTATTAAAATGAATAAGTATGTCCTGGTTACTTAGAGACATTAAAAATCAATTTCCTTTTGTTTGGGGAAAACATTAAGAACCAAGAGGAAGGATATATGCAGGTTATTTGAGAGACTGCTATACATTTGTTTCCTCATAAACTCAAGTAGAAATATTGGCCCATTAAATAAAATATTTCTATCACCTCCTTAACCTCTTAATGATTAGGTTACTGTAACGATTTTTTTCACCACTTACAACTGGTGTCTCTTTGTTTATTCACTGAAATGAGTGAGCCTAGTAACTGACTGATACAAAATATGCTAGATACTTTCTTCGGGGGACATCCAGTCATAAAGCAGACCCGAAATATATCAGTTAATGCCTGCTCATTGGACAAAGGATGACTGTCAGGTTAGGAAGTCAGGAAAGGATACACCCAGAAGAATATGAAATGAGCACCTTGTTGCAAATTCGTGTCACTTGATAAAATCAAGTGATTCTTCATTTTTTTTTTTTTACTTTTCCCTAGTTTTCTAGTAAAAATTCTGAAGATAGATGCCTTACTTACATTTCTCATTGCTGAAACAAAATACCTGACACCCAAAGTTAAAAGAAAAAAAACTCATTTGGTTCACAGTTTGTAGAAGTTTCAGGTCATAGTTGGCAAGGGCCAAGGCCAGGCAGCGTGGCAGAGAGACATCACAGAGAAGAAACAGTTTATGGCAGGCAGAAGCCAGCAAAGCAGTGAAGTAGTGAGGAAGCAAGCAGCGAGTGGTAGCAGTAACCCTCTTACTGCCCCTTATATTATATCCAGGCTACCTACCCTTAGGGCAGGTCACCCTCACACCCAGGGGGGGCCTTCCCATTATCCAAACTCAGAGGGAGGCCAAACCATCAGTAGACTAATTTATAATCACACAGCCTTGTTCCCAACATCTCACACTCTAGATGCAGCCACCTCTGAAAAAGCCCCTATGACAGCATGAGGGTTTGGAGGAATGCCTAGACACAAGCCGTGACGATAGGCAATAGAAGATGAAGAAAGGAATGCTGGCCAAAGGCAGAATGAGTTCTTTCCTGTATCATTCAATCTGAACGGTTCTCAGTCTGTTCTCTATCTAAATAATTCTCAATCACTAAATCTGCAAAATGGAAGATAAAATTTACCATGCCAAGGATTTATGAATATTAATATATCACATATGCAGAGTGGCCCTCAATCTTGAGTCCTCACTAAACCAAAGATATTTCTTTTCCCAGTGCAACTGTATTTTAGGATAAGCCAAGTAGAAAAATGTCAAAGTGGAAATTTGTCTTTTACTGTAAAAGAGAAGAACTTTTGTTTTCTAAGTTTGTATATTTTGTCATGCTAACTCATTATGATATTCTTACAAGCAGATGTATTAACAGAGTGCTAGACATATCGTAGAGACTTAATAATGGCTTATGATTGACAAATATAAACTGAAGAAGATCTGGATTCTGCCTTTTATCCCTGGATTCCTTTTTGTATTATTTTGGGTAAGAGGACAGGCTACAAAAATCACAGGATACTCCAGGTCTTCTTTTTTTTTCCCCCCCGGGTCTTCTTGGAACTGGGTTTTGTCACGTAGGACTAAAATTGTGGCATGAAACACCTTCTTTCTAGACTGCTATATCTTATTTATTTAAAAAATACTACAGTGCACTTAGGCTTATAAAAATAATGCATTTAGTTGCAAAATTGCAAAAAATGGTTTTGTAGAAGGGCATAAGGAATAAAATAACATCGCTGTAATCCCCAAAACCAGGAAGAATATTAGCTAAAATAGGTCTTTTTAAAATATTTTCTTCTAATGGGCATATTTGTTCATGTATCTATATATTCATACTTACATAAGCACAATACGCAGTGCATATATACATGCATGTTTAGATATGCATTTAATAGAATTTGATAACTTGTTTCACACTTTAAAAGAACTATAAGAATTTCCTAGAATATTAAATGCACTTTTAAACTATCATTTTTGCTATTTTTGTAGTAGTGTATAGTCTAGCTATTTTAGCTCATTTTTGATTGATTAATTTGGACTTTTTTCCTTTAAAAATATTATACTGTGATTAATATCATGAAGCACACACCTTTGTGTACATCTCTGAGCCTTTTTCTAAAATACATAGATTTCCTGAGTCAGAACATAGAAACAATTTTAAGATTCTTTTTTTGTGTGTGTACGTTTTTTGTTTTTATTTGTTTTGTTTTGTTTTGTTTTTGTGCTGGGGATCTGACCCAAGGCATCAAGCATTGTAAACAAGTGTTCTACTACAGAACTACGATCTGAGCCCGTGAATCACTTTTAACTAGGGATGCTACAATTTGCAAATAAGTGTGTAGCTTATTTGGCCTCTTATTGTTTTAATGCAAAACAATTTGCAAGAATTTTGTCAAATATATCCTATCGTTTTGATTTAGTTTGCCTTTGTTTTATACATTAATCTTCCTTGTCCTGTGTCTGTAGTTTTATATAGTTTTATAAACTGATTTATTGTATAGTACTGGACTCTGCACACACTTTTGCAATACACCTGTTGAGGGCTTTTGTACTGTTAGGAGAAAGGGATGTGATTTCTTGTATCAACGACCTGATAAATTTCCTTAACACAAATGATGGTCTAAAGTCCTTCTTCATTGATGAAAATAATCACTTTATCGTTTACTAAATTCTTTTTATGTTGTGTCTTCTTTCTCATCATTCCATTATGTTCTGTTTATAAATTGATCTATGAATTCATCTTTTCAATCTTTGTGTCATCATTCTTCATTTGCACACACCTTCCCAGACAAAGAATAATCTGCTTATCAGCAGCATTGCTGTTACTGGAACTTAAAAATGCAGAATCACAGATCTACTTAGTCACAATCTCTGTTATTCACGTGCATATTAAAGTTTGAGAAGAACTTGTAAACAATATTTTTTCTAAACACTGAGCCTATTCTTGTTCTGTTGACCATATGAGAAGAGTATGCTACAATCAGAAGAATATGATATAAATGTTTTCAGTAGTTCATACATAATTTGATAAAGACCCTCATAAAAGTGGAAGGGCAGGGGTTGGGGACTTAGCTCAGTGGTTAGAGTGCTTGCCTTGCAAGCCCAAGGCCCTGAGTTCGATCCCCAGCACCAAAAAAAAAAAAAAAAAGTGGAAGGGCTAACCTCACACATCCCCATTGTAATTCCAGCCAATCACCATCAGATCACATTTTACATAAAATTTCCACCTCTATGAGGCTTCTTTGTTTTTTCCACTTAAGTCCAACTTAAATACCATTCACTTAAAAAGGAGAAAAATAAATTGAAGAACTCAAAATTCTTCTAAGCACAGCGATTGCATGTATAAAACCTAACTTTTTCTAAAAGAAAACAATTAAAATAATTATGTTAAATTTTACATTTTCTATCCAGTCTATGAAATAAAAAGCTGCTTAAAACTCACTGCAGAATTTAATACTTTTTCAGTGAACTGTTTCGTCTGCTACTACTTAAATGTAAGCATGAAAACCATGTAAAGCTAACTAAACCCTTAAAAAAAAAAAAGGAAAAAGAAAAAACTTCTTGTCTTACCAACACTGCTATTATCACATGGTGTGTTCCACATGATGAGCTGTTCATTAAAGCATCACCTACTGATTTTTTCCTCCTCAGAACCAGCTAGAACATGATCTGTCTCTGCATGAAGACATTGGACCTCTGACCTTTTCTGTAGCTATTCCAGGCAAGTATAATAAACAGAGTTCACTAGGTTTCTGTAAATCTCTGATTATGTTTACTGTGGAATCCAAGTGTTCATCTCAGGCAGAAAAATTAAGGTTGATTTTCAAATATTATGTACAAACTCTGGCTACTAAGCATTCCATAATGAGCACTTTGGCAATTCAAAGCAAATTAGGGTTCCCACTAGGCAAGGATGACATGCACTGTAGTCAAAGAAAGATGGTATGTTGTTAGTGGAGAATATTCACTGAGAATTTTACAGAAATCCAGAGAGCTCCACTCATCGTGATTTTGGGGAAGAAAAAACAAAACAAAAACAAGAACAAAAAAAAAACCTTAGTGCACTTCATTACTGGGATTTTGTGTCAGTTTTAAACTACCCTTCTCACGTGTTCAAATACTAGTTTACAGAAAAGGCTAATGAGTTCCGGGCCCTTTTCAATGGATGGTTCTTTACAGAGATGCGTTTGTGGGAAAACACTTTCTATTCCCAATGTACCCTGAAAGAACAGTCTGCTGTACCAACAACTGCCAGAGAGTAATGCAGGGGCTGATTAAAAATGAGGAACGAACTTTTTATTTTCACCCAAGCACAAAATCTAATCAGAAATGCACTAATCACATATATGAAAGAACCAAGATGTTAGTTACTAACTCGTAATAGACAAATTATTCCCATTATTTATTTAATTAATCACTGATATACGTATTACAGGAAAGTTTAAAGATATAAATAAGCACAAAGAAAAATGTGAAAATCATCACGATTCCTACCACACAGAGATAATCAGGACCAATGACTATGGTCTATATTATTTGTGAAACACACACAAATATACAGATCAACAAATACATGATGTACAAAAGTTACATTTGTTTATAACAGTCATATATACATATACGAATGTGTATATATATATTTGTATTTATAGTAATTTTCATGTATGTGAATTTTAAAGATATCTTATGTGGATATACGTGCAGATAGACAAAGACCTATGTGTGCGTGTGTGTTTGTGTGTGTGTGTATTCTGTGTGTGACATAATATTATTTTTAAAATAATTTAACAAAAATTCTATTTATACCACATACACATGCATATGCACATAAACACATATTTCCATGTTAGAAGATCAATATCATTTTTAGTGATATTCCGGTGTATTCCAGTGTAACTTTGCTATGATCTGTTCCACTATTTTTGGACATTCAGCTCATTTTTAAGTTTTTTACTGTTGTAAACAACATTTTAATGAAAATCATTTATATAACTGTCTGATTAGTTTCTTAAAAATAATGGAATTACTGGGTCAGTGACTGTGTTCTTTACGACCTTATGATAAATATTGCCACTTTATCCTCTAGAAAGTTTGTATTAATTTACCCTGCTCCTGGCAACATATTAGAGTAGTCTTTCTTTTCCAAAACCTCAATAGATATTATTGGAACAGATTGTTAATTTGATAAAACAAAAGCCAAATATATTGCATGCTAAGAATCTGAACTTTTTCAAGTGCTTTTTTTATATTTCTATTATCATACACATTTTGCCTTTTTTGTTAGTTGTAAGACTTTTTTATACATTAAAAATAATACCCAAGATATATTATACATGTGACAAATTTCTCTCCATTTTGTCATTTATAAGAAATTTTATATGGCCACGTACATCAATTCATGTATTTGTGATTCATACTATAAAACAATCTTTGTACTTATAATTTAAAAAACAACAGCTTATTTTCTTACTTCATCTGGACACTGCTTTTTAACATTTGACTCTCACATTCAAATAAAAATTATAGTTATGTGACCAATAAGGACAGAATTATTTTTATTTCAGGCAGTTAATCATTGTCTCACTTCTGTCTATTATACCGCTAATATGAAATTAAATTTTTTAAAATTCAGACACAGGTGTTTGTTTCTCCACTTTCTTCTTTATTCCATTAACATTCATTTTCACTACTCTAGAACCAGTTCTTCCTCATGAATTTTACTCTAATTTAATATATATTGCAATAATTTGTAGTGAGTTTCTCTACTTACTACATTTCATCTTCAAATTTTCATTGTTTTTATTATCTGATTTTTAAATTTACAATTTAGGACACTTTCCCCTGTGGTCATAAATTATTTTTAATTTGAATGAAATTGTGTTAAATTAGGAAGGCTTAATACCCCGGCCATTTTCTTTATTTAATTTCCAATTTCTCAATGAAAGTACAGCAGTTATCTCAGGTGGATCTTGGACCTTTATTCAGTTTTATTCATACATACACAGAGATACACACTCACACACACACACACACATATAATATATATAATATGGCATATATTGTATACACATGCACTCATATTACTGGATTTCTTTCTTTCTTTCTTTCTTTTTCTTTCTTTCTTTCTTTCTTTCTTTCTTTCTTTCTTTCTTTCTTTCTTTCTTTCTTTCTTTCTTTCTTTCTTTCTTTCTTTCTTTCTTTCTATCTTTCTTTCTTTCTTGTCCTGGGGATCAAGCAAGCACTCTACCACTGAGCCAAATACCCAACCTGGATTTCTTTTTTTCTTACTTGGTGTACATGAGCTACCTTTGTTTTTGCAAACTTCATTCATAATGTCTTGGGTAAAAATACTCATCTTTAGATCCAATCATTCACAGTGATTCACTGAGATTTTCTAGTGACAGTATGGTAGGTATAATTTCCAAGGAACTTTTATTGAGACCTGTCAAGAATACAACTTTTAAGATGCCGTGAACCTTTACAGGGTACTGTTTAACCCCCTGGATCTCTGGTGAGCACAGCGCTCTCCCCATGTTCGAGCTCATCTCGCCCGTGCTGTGCCTCTCCTCTCCTGTAGTGTCTGGGACTCAGATGACATCAGACCCAGAGCGGCTCTTGATCTGAGACACCGATTTCCTGCTGGCTCTTTCTGCAAGTTCTACTCTCTGCACCAGCACTCTGGTTTTCACTTCACGCTTACTTTGTCCTTAACCACGAGATGCATACCGCAGATCTGTGTACATCCGTCATGATAATGCCGAGTGTCTTTGGGATATAACTCGCAAGATTTCCCCCTCTCCCCTCATTCCTGAAGAAGCGCAAGGGGAAAATGTCTCTACTCCCTGTGACTCTGTCATCAGATACTTTTACCCCCGTAAGCAGCGCTGCCGTTCACACTCTGCCGCCCTGATGCTTTTGTGGTAAGGCGCCAAACTGTAGTTCGCAGCCGCTGTGTATAACTGCGCAAGTTTTAGATCGCAGATATCATTATTACTTTATATTCAAAGAAAGTTCATTTAACTCTATTAAATGTTTTAGGTTACAAAAATGACTATAAAATAGTTATTCAAGTAAAATATGATCTTTCCAAAGCAGTTTCACGTTATGAAAAACTGGCTTTAAAGAACTATTTTCTCAGAGCCGAGTAGGCATGGTGTAGTCAACTACCAAAACTGCGTTTGCCAGGATTTCCCCAGACTCTATCACAACATATTTAGGCAATATATTTTTTGGCAGTGGACACAAAGTCTTATAAGAAGTATTTAATCTCCCCTTACTTCTTTCGTACAAGTAAATGTACTGTTTTATTTGTTAATCACTATTTCAATATGCCAACCAATTATTGTGATTATTAATAACAATAAAAGCATCATAAGCTACCATAGGAAAGACTTCTGCACGCTCTTCTCGAGGATCTAGATAAGTATAGAGTTTTATATGCTTTCTATATGTCAACTTACTTCATATTTATTGCCCACACATGAACTCACTTTTCTCATCTTTAAAAGCAAAGTGTGATGCAGATAAGGAATTTGCCAAAGTTAAAGCAGTGAGTGAGGTAGAGCATGGATGTGTCATAAAAATAATTCATCTTCTTCTGCTCTGAGATTTCCCATTTTATCAGGTTCTAGAGCCAGATTAGTTAGACTCAAGTCTCCACTCCACCTTCTAACTGTGTATTCTCAAAGTATGTAATTAGTCTCCTCGCCTCAGTTTCCTCATCTTTCTACTGCAAATAATAATGTAAGTTAATATCCCTAATCTGAAAACATAAAGTTAGAAATGTCTACGTCTGAAACTTTATGAGTGCTATGAGGACGCTACAAGTGAAAAATTCCATGCCACAAAATTTAGCTTTATGCACCAAACTTTTAAAAAATCAAATATTTGCTTCATTCTATGTGTGTAAGTTCCACTTAAAACATAAATAGATTTATGTTTAGATTTGTGTCCCATTCCCAAGATATCTCATTATGTAAATGTGAATATGCCAATATTTAAAAAAATCCAAAATCTGAACCATTGCCTATCCCAAACATTCTGGGGAGGGTATATTCATTCTGCAATTTCAAACTTCTAGGTCTGATGTGAGGATTAAATTAGCTAATATATATAAAACCCCTACTAGCACTTAGTAAATATGCAATAATGTTAGCTAATAGTATTATAATCACATAGTTAAAAATATAACTGTGCAACAATTATGCAAATTGCCATTATGAGTATATAATTATATTTATTAATATTGCTGCTAAATCAACAATTTTGTCATCCTACAGTTCAATCATTTTCACTCTGTAATGGAATATTTACTGATCCTTTCTCTTGTAGCTTGTTTCAATTTTGTAAGACAAATGTTAATCTTGGTAGACAGAAGTCATAACACAGTCCAGTTGTGTTTCAGAAACGTAAAGAATTTTTGAATAGAGCTTTACAGTTTACAACACACTTTCACATTCTTGCAGCCATTTACCTATATATTCCCACAAGAAATGTTGCAATAAAATGTTTCATGAGTGTGTTCATTTAAAGTGAAAATGTACTTGAGACTTTGGGGCTTGAGAATTGCCTTTTATTTATTGGTCCAATAAAAAAATATCATATTATCTACTTTATCTACTTTTTCCGCAAGGTGCAATATTATTATGAATATATTCTGTATGCATTTATGGATTTTATCTTCATCAAATTCAACTCAAATAGCAATTTAATCCAAGAAATCTGGCTCAAATGGGAACAAAATAACATATGATCATTTCATGCTTCTAAAAATCTGCTTTATTTTATTTAGAAATAGTACTGTGGCAGTTTTTAAATCTATGCTATTTATTTGAAGCCATTCTGCCTAGATTTCAGTGTGGGTGCTTTTAAGAATTCGTTTTACTGTTTTCTTTGTTTATATATCACCATTTCTAATAACACCCTATTTCTTACAACTGAATTATCTTTTTCCTAACTACCAAATGTTGATCTAATTTCAAGTTTGATTTTGTTTTAATCAGTACAAATAGTCTTTCATTAAATAATCTGGATTAGCTTCCTCAGTTTTACTTAAGGAATAATTCTATTTATATGGCTAAAATCCCGAGTTACTCTCTTGGGGGTGTCAATTACAAGTGACACAAAACTTTGCTCTTATCTCTGCAGCCACACTGACCTCTCATTAAATAATAGAAGTTTGCACATGGCAGCAAGGAATCTAAAGTCGAGTTTTGTCAAAGGGGGCCAGGACCTCATTAAGGGCGGAGCTTCAAACATTGATGCTAACAGTTCCTCATCAGATAATTTAAAGGAGTGAACGCAGCATGTTATAAGGCAAATAGGGAATGAGGATGCTTTCTGGGAACAGAGACGTGGACACCTCATTTACACAGTCAGCTGCTATGAAACTGGCGAACGTGCTGCCGGGCAACCATGTGTGTTCGGCATTTCAAGCCCTCATTTATTTATTTATTTTTCCATTTCTTTTCCTGAATTTAAAGACATACTTTAAAAAATTGAAATGTCTCAATTTTTAAATCTTGAGACTCAATTTGATATTTTTCAGACTTTGTGGTGACCAGATGTCTAGTGCCTCTTAATAACTTTTGTCTCTTAGAATGTAGAGTTGCAAAGGGCCTAGGGTGGGGAAAAAACAAAAATTGCAAATTTTTGAAATTGAAATTGTTTTCTGCTTACAAATTCTTCTCCCCATAAATCAAATAGTAACACATTTTCTGAAGGTTTCACACATGAAAATAAATGAATTTTAAAAATTGTGTATCTATATGATTTGCAACAATATTTTCTTTTAAGACATCCTCAAAACATCATTGTTTAATGAGAATTAACCCTGTTAAACATTTCACTTGCTATTCATTTCTTACCTATATAAAATAATTTATTTAGTTTGGGAAATAAAGAATTATTTCCTCTTCGTAAGTTTATCTCTTAAATATTTTCGGGTGCATACACATACCCAAGACTAATTAAGAGCCAGAAGCTAGGAAATAGGGAGATGTACATTGTGAAGAAGGGAAGAGTCCTGGGAGTGGATGGAGGCAAGAAGGTGTGAAGAGGCAGCAAACAAAAATGACAAAGATGTAGTAGGTACACTGCATATATCAATACCCCACCCCATGGTGAATGCATTCTTTATATATCACAAACATTTTTAAATACAATTTTTTTTAAAATTTAGATTGAAAATGCAACATGCTGGATGCATAATCAAAGACTTCCATCAAATACATGTCAACCATGATGAGAAGTCCCGACACAACTAGTCTATGTGTTCAGAACTTTACCGTTGGTCATATCTCTTTCTACTAGCACACAGTTCAGCCTGCAGTCACCACCCATAACAATCTATGACAAATCCAGTGACAGAAGTCACGTAGGCCCACATGTTGCTTTTCAGATAACTGTACAGTGTATTGTTTAGACCTTGAGAGTAGGAATCCTGACTGAATTTGCCTGGATAATTTAGCTCATTTGTTTCATCCAGTTTTCTGATCATTTCTCCAAGCTTTTGAAAACATCTATTTACCATCTCTGCACCTCCCTTCTCTGGCTTTCTTCCTGATTTAGTTTCTGCTTAAATATTTAATCTGTACATAGTAACCTAGTTTCTTTTAGAGGCCAAACTCTCCCTTCTTTGAGAAAACCCTTCAGTATGTTGTTAGCTTACTGTTTTGTATACCATTAAAAAAGAAAAATAAGACTGATATCGTGGGAACATTCCGATCATTAGTGCTCTTGCCAGATTTTCCCATAGTTATTCAATAGCTAAAGCTGAATGTTATTCATTTCCCCTCTGAGTGCATTTTTGGGACAAAAGTAGAATATTTGACCTAAATATTTAGTTTGTCTATTAAATTGGTGTTTATTTATTAAGTAAAGGAAGCCAGTACATGCTTTACTTTCCATTTCTCACAACCCAAAGAAAATAATAAATAATGACATATATGTATCTACCACTTTCAGAAATATTCATATCCATTTCTTTACTTTTATTCTTCAACATCTGTAGATGGTATTCACCACCACCTTTCAGAAGGGAAACTGAGTCATGATGGTATGAGGTCCTGAACTGAAAAAAAGAATAAGTGTCAGTTTAGCAGAAAATTAGCCACACAGATGCCCTAGAAAGAATCAAGATTCAAAAACAACCTTGAGAAAAGTCACACGTCCTTTTGAATAAGATTACAATCACATAGTGATAATATCTGCAAGAATGATGGTTTGTTTATAGCTGCCAGACCAGAGGAACAGTTCTCCAACCTCTCATGGCCCTTGTTGTGCCTCTAGAATTAACACTCTCTCTCTTTTGCCTCTCAGACACTATTGCACAATACTCAAAAATGTTTTTATATTTCATATTTTCTTTTTTCCATTAAGATCTTTTAAACGAAGTAAATCGGAAAAAGAAGCTTAAATGTCACATGGTTTCACTTATATGAGAAACCCAAAATATAAATAAAGAGAAAAAAATCATAAGAAATAAGGAGATCTTTTTCAAAAGAGAAGAAGATCAAGAGTTGGGGGGACAGAGAAGGGGAACAGGGAATTAAAAAGTAATTAAAATGTGTTATGTACAAGTACAAACTCCCTACAAGGAATGTAATCATTATGTACTGCAAACATGTACTAATAAAAACTGAAAATGAAAAAAAAAATCTGTATCCTCATATTAAACTCATTATTTGTCCATTTTTATCAAGGGCTGAAGATCATTCGTCACTGCTCTATGGTTCGTATTAGCATATTTGTTGATATATTTGCTCCTAAAAATACCGATTGATAGTGTAGGAGTCACAAGAATGAATATGTGAACAATACCCACTATTCAATTTGACACAGTTACTTCTAAGGATTCAGACAGATCAAAAGTTGGTGACAATGCAGAATTCATCGCAACAGGAATAAAGGACAGGGAGTAGTCTGTGCATTAAAAAGTAACAGAATTTTACCAAGAAATAAATTGTTTTTGGATTTTCCCCAATAATTAGAGGTTAGAAGGATGAGAGAAGGAGCTTTCCAGAAAGAACAATATAGCAAGAGACAACGTGTTTGAAAGAACGTGTCGTGACTAGTAACTGTAAGTCTAGACCCATCAAAAGGAAGCCAGGTGAAGGATGAAACGGGAGTTTAACATGCACGAAGGTGACACTTGCTGCTATGGACAATAGGCAGACCTGGGAGACTGCTGAGACAAAGAAAGGAATGATCCATGCTGTACTAAATATACAGATACTTGTGAAAGTATTGAAAATAGAAAGGAAAAGGAGACAACAGCCAAGGGGCCCACTTAGATCTATGTTGTAAGAAAACGTACATATCCACCCCAGCTTGATTTCACAGCTCAAGTAGTATAGTTGCCTCTTTGCTTACAAGCCCAACTCATTCGCTTCTCTTGCTGCTTCATTTTACTTTTTGAGAAATTATAATTGAGGCCCAGTCAGCCTCCCTTTTCTACAACTGCCCGTGTTTGAAGAGAAACGTGCAATCTACTCATTCTTGCCTTAAATTCATAAATAAGAAGTTAATATTGCTGGGCAATCATTATATATCTATATCTATATCTATGTCTATATCTATATCTATATCTATATCTATATCTATATATATATAGAGAGAGAGTTGTTTTGTTTTTTTTTTCTCAGCCCTCTCTCCTAGATTATCACATCCTTTACTCAAAACCCCAAAACCTCTCCTTAAATCCTGCATCCAGTTTTTCACTGGACTACCCACTGCCTCAAGAAATCTAAAGCAACAAGAAGGGAATTTCCAGTCTCCAACTACCACATCAATCCACCTTCCAGCAACTAAAGCCATACCGCTTTCCTCAATTACTAATAACTTGTGCATGTGTAATGGACATTAACATGTAGATGGAGCAATATATGTTCAAATAGACATAGTCACTGCTGTAGGTTTAACTGGCGTTTTCATGCAAACTCAATCCCCCAACTGTATACAGTACTAGCTCCAATTCTCTCTCATTCCCATATATCAAATCAATTATCCTTCTCTACAAAACCTGTTTTACTCTTTTCTTACTCCCATCATCACCTATGCGTGGTTTTATGAATTCCATCTTAATTTCTTTCTAAACTCTACTTCGCTTTCCAGTTATTGCCCTCCCCTATCTACAGGAACATTCCTCATAAGGACTAGTCAATGCTGCTATTATTGGTTTCTCTAGTCTCATCCTCTCTCAAGCCCACTAGGATAAGATAGTTTATCAAAATTTTTTCGATGTTGCATTCTTCAAGGTCGCCTATTAGCTCCTCCTTGCTAGAATCAATGCCCAACCTTCATTTCTATCATGCTTGATATGTAAGCCATTTCTTCACTTGGCTTCCAGGATGTCATATTGCCTCGATTTTCCTCTCTCCTCACTGTTGCCTTCTTCCCAGGCTCTTTTGCCAGTTTCTCTTCCTCCCCCAAACCCCTTGATATTTTATGCCATAGGGCCTAGTCATAGTATGTTTCTTTCACCTATGCTCACTCCCTTAACCATCTGTTCAGCCTCATGACTTCACAAGCCACCTGTAAGTTGATGACAGTCCAATATTCCTCCTAAAACAGAGATTCCACGTTTTAAAGACTACTCCAATCTCTTGCAATCAAGAAATTTATAGAAATGAATTTGGGCATACTTTAAAATGACTAAAAGCACAAATACCTCCTGCATGGTCCCAATACATACTGAGCAACTCTTATTACATCTATTTATTTTTATACAGAAGCTACCATCTCATGTTTTTTCTCCTCTGTAATCCAGCTATGGAGAAGAAGAAGAAATCGACAAGAAAGAGGAAGAGTTAATTTTCAAGGGTGGGGCTAGAACAATTTTTTTTTCATGTGATTAACTATTTTCCTGCTTTCAAAGACTTCCACAGAAAACAGATTTGTAATTCTTTACAAACTAACTTTAAAAAAAAGAAAACCATTCTCACTAGATACTCATCTGCTGACAATCAGGAAAAAATAAATAGAATTAATTGATTGGTTGAGAATTCTTTGGTGAAACATTTATAAAGCATGAAAAATTTGCATAGTTGCTATTTAAACAAGCTGGATAATAACACTTTCTAAGAAAATAAATGAGGAAGAAAAAGCCTTTTTAACCCTGCGGCTGTATATACTTGTAGAATCTCCAAACTGCAAATCAACTATGAATTACTCATTATTTCAGTATCCATATTTTTCAACCAATATTTTCTATTGCCAGAATGCCTTTTTCATACAGTTGAAGTTCAACTGTATCTTATCCAGTTTTGCTGTCCACATAGATATCCATTGAAAAGTGATGACTATGTAGAAATTTTAAAGAAATTGTTTTTCTGATTTGGCTGACCAACTTAACAGATGTCTCATATAATACTTTTTATACTAATTCCTCTCGATGCTAGCAACATTTACAGTTAAAGACAAAATTACCCTCTGCTGCTTCTCAGCTTGAGAGAGCCACTAATCTTTTCAAACTCACTTTCTGCATTTGAGGCAGTTTGGAACTTCATAACCTTGTTTTCCTTATTGAGAAGTGTCTGATCTGTTGTCAATTTTAATAACTAATTCATAAATGGTTGACTTGACCCATACTTTATCACAGAAGAGTCAAAACAGTTCAAACTCGGGCCGCTTATCCTAGTATTAAGTGTAATTTCTAACAAATTTACTATGACTATAGATGTGTAGAGAGAAGGACTTCTTAATTACTTGGGTGTTAATGTTCAAGTTTAAAGAGTATTAGGTCTTCTTGTGCCTCCTTTTCATTCTCTTTATCTCATTTTAAAAAATCACTAACGAACACAAGAAAATAACTACTTGATAATGTTATTAGATGCTTGCAGGTATTTACTCCAAGCTAATATAAAAGTTTTGCAAAGGAAAGGGGTGAAAACTATTTGCTAAAATGAAATTTTAGTGCAGCAAATAACTTTTAGGCCAATAAATTACTTGAATTATCTGAAAACTTCTAACTCTCCTGAATCTAGGTCTGTTCCCTTCTGAATAGACTTTTCTGCCTCCTATGAGGTCATTTATTTTAACAATAACAAACCAAAGAAGAGCTGCCAAATATGTGATCAAACAGTTACTGTCTTTTAAACACAGTGCCACGTTGCTAGTTTCTCACAGTTATCCACAGTATTTGGTGGATGGTGGCGAAACTGATGAATCAATTCAATCTCAATTAAATATTACTTATGGGAGAAATAAAAAAGGCACAAGTATGTTCATATTTTCAATAAAGCAATTATAATATAGGAAAGTATTCTGTCCTAATTGTACCAAAAATTATTATGGTACTTGACTATGGAGTTCAGTGGCTCCCATCCTGTGTACTAAAGGAATGGTCAATTATTAGCCTTTTGAAAAATCTAGCTCTGATTTTCAGATGGTTTGGACAAAAACAAAATGAAACAAATACAAAGAAAAAAATACATGATGAATGAATGAAAGCAAACCCATATACCGAAATCCACAGTGTCAGGAAGTAAAACGCAAACAATAAAAAAATTCAACAGATCTGTCTGAGTCATGTCCCACTGGGAAAGGTTCTCAGTGCATGTGTCAGTAATATTACACGTTGGCCAGGATGGGACTTAACTCAGCGTCAACTTTGACTTTAGCCACTTAGACTGGAAACTACTTATGGAGGGAATGATTGCATTTACTAGAGTTGTGAAAAATTAAGGAGCTGACTCAAAATAATAATGAATGGAGTACAGTTGCCAACAGGACCTCTGAACTTGGATTGTCTGGGTTCATATGCTGGATCCTCTATTAACTGTCTGTTATTTTAAGCAATTTCCACACATAAGAAATTGGATTAATAATAGTAATGTGTGTATCCAATTTCTGATGTTTAAATGAGATCTAATCTGTAATGTATAGTGTACCATTAATAAATATTGATATCAATAATACTTAGCCTATTCTAAACAATAAATGCTTCATCATCAACTTTGTGTCAGTAAACTCTATCCTTTAATCATGAGTATAGAATGTTGCATAAGACACAGGTCTTGACATCAAATGTGATAAGATTATCAGTAAATGGACCATTGAAATGAAGCAGTAAATGCTGCTATTAGTACACATCGAATTGTTTCTCTGATATGAGAAATCATAAGTGTAAATAAAGACAAATGGGTAGAATAGATATTATGTTTAAAAAAAGAGAGATGGTATTCAAAAGAGAGGAGAACTAGATAGGGAAAAGGGGGATAAAGAAGAAGGTTAAAAGAAAAGTAAGATGAAAGGGGAAAAAATGGTAAAGTGTAACTACACTTGTTGCAAATAGGGAGGGGTGGGTGAAGAGAGGGAAGGGGAAGGGGGAAAAGGGGGAAAACCAAGATGTATCATGTACAGGTACAAAATAATCATGTTGATTATGATCATTATGTATACAATGTACCAATACATGTTCTTGGTAAAAATAAAAAATTTAAAAAAATGTTGCTATGTTAGAGGTTAGCACAGACTGTTCTGGAAGTAGAGGCTTAACAGGGAAAGGTTTTTAGGCAAAATGAAGACTATTCCCAAAACGCTGTATGAAGGCCTGCAGACAGTCATCAGGAACATGGCATTGATCCTCGAGGACATGGTGACGTCTAGGTTAGCTCAAATCTTGGCTCAGGATTTCTGGTTCTGAGGTTACATGTGTTTGCCTAAAGTGTGCCTTCTGACTCCCTTCACACTTGCATAATTTTCCCAACTGTCTATTCCTTCATTCTCGCAAAATCCTCATATCATCTAAACAACATCCCATAGGGAAAATAAAAAAAAGCAATCAGTAATTGAAAGTAGTTATGTTAGCTCCTGATTTCTCAGTAAAGTTTCCTTTATTGAGACTTCATATAAATATAAATAAATAGATGTATATTTATGTATGAATAATAGTTAAGATGTGAACTCAGCAACTTCTGAAAGGAAACTCTAGCATATCCTGTAATTTATTCCCTAGCTCTAAAATTATTTTCTTTATCTTCTGACATTGTTAGTATATGAAGCATAATTAAATTTTATGAATGTAGAGTAGGTAAAACACCTCTATGTCTCTCAAAACAATATTTGATGAATAATGTGAAAAATATATCCCTCAACACCTGCTGTGCTCCAACTATAAAATAAAAGCAGTAGTAGCAATTTTAGATTAGCATTCAACAATTACCTAACATTTATTAGTTCTTTTAAATGTTTTATTAGAATTGAAACGACCAATATTTGCTCATGTTTCATTAAATCCCATTTTCAATGTTCAGCTCAAACCTAGCGATAAGGGATGGTCCTTTGAGCTTAGTGGTAATATCATCTAAGCCTGAAAATAACAGAAAAGACTTCAGAGTCAACATCTCTTTGGTCTAAGGTAACAAGAACACCTGAATAATTACTCAAAATTATAATACTAATAAAACATGAATAAAGAACCACTTACAGTTCATCCAGTACGAATTATTTTAAGCATGTCTAATAAAAGAAAGCTTTAAAAGAGCATTAGCAGAATTTATTTAATTGCAATGTGTGCAAGGCAGTGTTGTATTATGTACCTGTGGCTTTTCAGAATCACACACAGTCTGATGCTTAATGTGTATAATCAAACAAGAAAATAATAAAACTGGAAACTATTCTTCAATGGTAAATTTTAGCTCACTGAGCTGTCAATTGTGGATGGATTCATGATTGATCAGAATAATACACAATAGCATGGTGTAATTCTTTAGTGTGAAGTTGTAAAATGGAGTATTGCTTCTGTTATTTTATCCAGTTTGCTTTTATATGACAGGGTTTATTGTGCGTTATGTTGTAGTTCATTCCTGTGTTCACAATGCCTACTGATGTGTAATTATGACTTGTCTGAACTGTAAGGAGCAGTAAGTGAAAGGAAATCTGCAAGCACGCTTGATTTATGAGTCTTGATACTATATTACAGGCCTAATCTGCCTGCTTAACTTAGCTTCAGGCTAACTTACTGTATACCATGCTCACGATTAGCACCGCAGCAAGTTGTGGAAGATTTACTCTGACAGAGCGACTCGACTTTTTCTTTAATGATTTAGTATTTATTTCAGGTACAGGTAGGACAATACATTATTTCTTTTTAAAGACCTCATGTCAGGGAACAACCATTATAAAGGCATTTTACATGGTAACAAAGCGTCGTTTATAGAACGATTTCTCCATATTAAATATAATATGTTATTGCTTATGCCTTATGATAAAATCAGCCATATTCTTCCTCGTCTCTCTTTATACAGCAGCTTTTGCTCGGTGCTAGAATTGTATTAGGGGAATATCTATTTTGATCCAGGGCATCTAATTTTTTGCAAGAGTAGCCAAAAATAGAAATTACTATGGATGAGCAAATGAAAGCAAACCCCATAAAGCTATGACCTCAGTGTCAGCAAGGAAAGATGTAAGCAAATTTGCCCTTTTTAATCACTATTCACAAAGACAGATACAGCTGAAGTTAAGTATCACTGTACCGTTATTGAATTTTAGCATATTCAATTCACATGCTTTTAGTAAATTAAAGTTATAAATTACCCTTTGTTTCCTCAGATCCAATCTAAATCACCAATGAGAAAAATACTCTCCTCTAAACCTTATTTGTGACCAGGTTTTGCTAAATGTCTGGGGGGAAAACCAACTTGAAAAATCATCTGTAGCTCATGTTTTGTATGAAATCAACAGCTTTGACTGTGCTTAAGGATATGCAGGCGTCTGAGTCATTGCAGAAATATCCTTAAACAATATCATTGAGATGGCTGCTCCAGAATTTTAAAAAAATCGTATCAGTTAAATCATTTTCTTTTTTGAGTTCGTGTTTCCCAACCTCTATTCTATCTCCTTGTCTTCCTGTTTCTCCTAAGTATTGTTTCCATAATGAGCAAAAGATGGTTTTTAAGATCCAATGAAGAGAAATATCAATTACTAACTGATTACTTCATGATAAATAGCAAAATTCTAGAAGAGTATATAGACATAAATTTATAGTGGGCAACAGAAGGGTTGAGACTGTGAGCACAACTGTCCTCAAGCCTATACAATTTAGGAAATGTTAGTCTGGAAAATAATCTTTTACAATAAACAATACATTCTATTACATTCTGGATTTGTAAGAAATGCTCTGGCATTGTAATTTGGTCATTTTGTGATGAATAAGTAGTTTATTTCTATTTCTTATCACAAAACCCCTTATTTGGACTTGTGAAGGTAAAAATCCATGCTAGAACCCATCAGTTGCCATAATACCATTCAGTAAATGTGTGATTGAGTAAGGGGGGGTTTTCTCATTTGGGCATCATCACACACAAAATCTGCCAGACGCAGATGATATTTACTGAACTAAAGGTCTGAGTAATGGGACATAGCCCTAAATATGCACTTCCTCTACCAATTATCAAATTAAACTTGATTCTTAGCCATTTGAATGGATTATAGCTGGAACCAAAGTAGTTTATATGCACTGTGAATTCAAGTCAATTTCTTTTAATTTGGTACTTGTACACAATTTTTTAATGGTTTAACTATCAATGGAAAAGGAGGGATGGAGCAACATACATTAGATTGAGCCCATAAACTATGAACTTTTCTTGCTACGCCAAGTATTTCAAGGCTGTATACATATCTTACACTCAGAATAGATAACTAATTTTCTCTATGCAGCCATCCTAAACACTGAGAACATCATTCTCTTGAATGTATGGGTCTAAAGCATAGTTAGTTATTATTGATGGTACAATCATGAGCTAAAACAGAAGAAGTGTTCTGACAGTAAGAACTGTCAGTATATTTTCAACAATAATCTCGCCTCTCTCATATCCACTGAAACTACATATAGACATTTCAAGGGACTATGTATTTAACTACAATTCAGCAAATACTTTTACTCAAAATAGCCATGTATTTACAGTTCTAAAACCACTGATATTTTCTTGACTCTCCTGAGCTAAAACCTCAAATTATAGCCTTTGTAACTAAGATTTTAGGAATGGTCTTCTCTAGGTCAAAATTTTATTGGCAAAAATGCTTAATAAAATTAAGTTGTCACTGTTCAAGAGATTTTTATTGATGAAATCTCTTGCAGTGTGCAGGTTTTTAATAGTTCTTACATCAATAGGCAAAATCAACTTCAGGCAATGAAAAGTTTGGTAATTTTCATGGTTTTTTTCTTCCAGAGTAATTAATGTATCCCTTGCTTTTCTCTGGCCAAATTTCTAAACAGACAAATTTAAAATATCAACTGGCCTGAAAGACAGAAAGGGCTTATCTGGCTGACAATTGCATTGTCCTGAAATAAATGAATCATCAACCTTCAAAAAGTCATCTTATGCAGCTGCCACAATATTAACCATTGCTGCTTTCTCTCCAGAACAGGATTGGATCAGATATCGGAAACCTGGATTCAGTTCCCTTCTCCATTCCTTATTTCCTATTTGATATGTAATTATGCATTTTTATTCTTCAGAAGAGCTTATAATTGCATTAAGCAGAGGGGCTTGTAAAAGTTAAAGCAAAAATATGTTAAAATTATATAAATTAAGATCTACTACATATATAATTTACATATATATAAATATATAAACCTATTACCAACTATATAATCATTACCTCAACCCTTGCCCATTTTATCATCATCTAATTGGTCTTTCCATCTCAGATTTTTTTTTTCCTTTAAGTAATGTTGCCATTACAGCAGTCATTCAGTTTCCCAAACCCTAATATAGTCTTATCAGTGGCCACAGCATGTATGTAACTATCTTTTACGTGGACTTCATTGTCTCCCAATAAACTTTCAGATTTCATTTGCCTTCCAGTACATCTAATCTTTCCTTTCCTTTTTTGAAACAAGGTATCAAACATGTCACCATCTCTTCTCTAAGCTTCTATTTGATTCAACTCCTTTAGAAGAGAATGTAAAATCCGCATCCTTTGGGAAATCTTTCCCAATTAATAGAGATTTGTTATGCCATTTGCATCATCCTGTGCCACCTAATCAAACCTAAGCCCTATGTATAAACAACTATAGCAGTGAAGCTTATGAATCCAATATTATTTATGTTCCTTCCTGCTCCATTTGTTATTTGATGTGTATTATATTTATGCTTGCATTTTTGCTAAGTCTTAAAGGCTAAAGAACTAAGACTAACCATGCCTTGGGAACATGTCACATTACAGTGGAGCTGTACTTTTGCACAGTACACATTTTTTTCCTGAATATTATTTGATGGCAACCTACATTTATTAAAATGAAATTAGATAAGAAACTTATGTTGATGATCTTTTTGGACTGAGTACTGAAAATAAAGAAAAAGCAAGAGGTTGACATTAGAAATCTGTCATTTAAGCAATATGTTACAAAGGGGAAAATATATACAAAACTATAATCAATCAATTTTAATTTTACCCTTCAATTAACAACTGAAAATAACATATAATGAACTGAAGGCATATGTTTAGGTACACGAAGTAAAAGCCAGTCTATCCCAGAAAGATGTATAAAATAAAATCTAGTCATATGCACAACAAATACTATACCATAATAGAATACATAAATCACAGTTCTATACAGAAGTAGAAGAACAAAGGCTTTACATTCAGAAATATATAATTTTGATAGTGAATCACATGTTTGTCATATGGTCTTTACCAAGGATGGTGAACATTACCTTCGCTCCTGATCTCAAAGTGATTTTGTCCTTAGTGGCTTGCATCAAAATAGGTGTTCCTATACCTGCCAGTCTAACCCTCAGTGTTTCGGGAAGGCTGCTTTCTGCATCTATTGCTGGGCTTCTGGCCATCTCACCTGTGTCTGGGACTCTCCTTTCTCTAAAGAAAAAACAGTCAGGAATTACAATCAGAAAAAAGAAATAGAAGTGGCACTATTTGGCAGAGTTTTGGGTTTGTTTGTCTGTTTTTTAACTTGTTAATTCCCAAGTACTTGTGTGCTCTTTCTGCTAACTTACACTTGAAATGGGAGAAAAATCTTTGCTGGATGGTGTGCATGTTTTGCATGCGCACGTGTGTGTGTAATCAAATTTTTTGAAGACACAAATGGAATCTTGTACAATTATGGTCAACAGTCATGTGAAAATATGTTGTATGTAGTAGGCACAGAGAACATTTTCATTCAATAAGTTAAATCAATTACTAAATTTAACATTTTTTCCTACTCTTTATTTATTGATCTAGTTCCATACTGACTGTGCAAAATAGAGACAGATAGAAGACAAATAAAAGGTTTTTTCAGTTTCACACTCATAAATGTTGCACTATTCCTTAACATACAGGATATTCTTCAAAGATGGAAATTCCAATAGAATATTTTTCATTCACTAATTTTAATCTATTTAAGAAAACATAAAAATTCCAAACCATTTCAGAAAAGTTTTAAATTCAACTAAATATTCACATACATTACAAACAATGTGACTACTCACTTATATTTATGGATATATTTATGGATATATGTGGATATATGAATATATTATGATTTGTAAAAATTCTAATTACACATATTTTATCAATGTCTCAGCATTATCTTTAACCAAGAAGAACCACGTTTTTCTATGGCAAATTTTTGGTTGGTTGGTTTCGTCAATAAGCACTCTGAAAGAATCTTTACATATTATGCCATCCAAAACCTTCCCAAAGTCTCCCTCGATCAAAATATAATGCTGTTTAAACATGTTAGGCAACATGTACTCTACCTATTTGCATTATGTCAAATGAACTGAATCATTCCAATATGTTGTCACATGTGCATGGAAGCCTGTAGCGTTTTGTAACAGGTGTTACGCCAATGTACTAGACAGAGATATTGACAGTAAGGTCATCTGTATGCACGAAAACTGAAAATAGCGATATTAGTATGTAGTCATTAGTGGCACAAAAGAAAACAATATATAAGAGGAATGAATATTATCATCTCCCCTCAAAACACACACACACACACACACACACACACACACACACACACACACATTTTAACACATTTGTTTCACTCCACAATCCTCTCTCTCTGTCTCTCTCCATCTCTGTCTCTGTGTCTCTCTTTCTGTGTATGTGTGACTGTCTGTCTCTCTGTCTTTCTCTCTGTCTCTGTCTCTTTCTGAAATATAAAAGAAAATGAGCTTGGAAGTGTCATTACATAACAGAAAAATCAAAAGAAGTATGTGAAGCATTGTAAAATATTTATTTCTAAACATGGTCAGCGTGCATTTATATCAACTAGAAATTTTGGAACATTCTGCTTGATATTGTGAATGTTGATTACTATGTCAATATAATCATAGTTAATATAGTTAATTAACTAATGAATACTAGTCAATATAATTTCTCTCATTCTGGATTCTTCACAAGTCCTAAAATGGTAATATTGAATATGCTATAAGTTTGATTAATATATTTTCCAAAAGAATTTTAAATCTTAATTCTAAGCCCAGTCTGTCTGTACAGAAAACATTAACCGATTGAAGATTTCATGATGAATGTGTTCAAAGGAAATATATTTAGTGTGTATTTTCAGAGGAAATATCTTAATTGTGAAATAATTTGGGGACGGTAGGCATAGAATATCAGCATATCAATTATACTGCATTAGTGAAAAGCTAGTGGATATGGAACTGAGAATAAATTCCAGAATTTATGTCTTAAAACTTTTGCCACAATGTAAAATTTTAAACTGCCATAAAATGCAAAGTAATGATGGAATTTTAAAAAACTGGTACATGAATTTTAAAGTGCGGTTGCAAAATATATCAAAATTATCTCATATACTGTTTGTAACTATGTATATGTAAACATCTTTTGGATTGTTAAAAATAAACTTCAGAAATGTTTTCCAATTCTCAGTGAGGCAAGCATTTCAATTTTCTGCAATATTAGCAGGGGTAACTAATGATGGCTAATTTTTGCCTGTAGTATTTCTTTCAATCTGCTTGTGCACTTTCAGTTTCTCTGGCGGCGGCAGCATTTGTATATTTTCTGGTCGCTAAACACTCAAGTACAATTATAAGTGATCAGTTTGCAATTGGCCAAGAAGGAGAAATTTTTTTAAAAAGTATATTTGCGTATTTATAAACAAATGTCCAATAAAATCTTGAACGGTCTAGGTACACACGAGTCTTTTCTGCCTAAATATGGAATTTTATTTTAAAAAGCTAGAGGGCTGTAAGAGAATGTTCCTTTAGGTTGTAAGGATAAAGGCATGTATTCTGAAGTAGTTTTATTGTATTCTGTGATGTTACAGATGCTCAGTGCTTATTCCATTTCCCATTTATAGTCTTTTGTTTTAATAATAAGTGATACTTTAAATTACAATAAAATCCAAGATAATGTCTTCTCATTACCTACATTACAAATCAAATATTTCAAATTATACACATCGGAGATGGGAAAAATCTTTCCAAAACCCAACATTCCTGTAATAAATTTATCAAGACATAGCAGAAATGATTTTAGAGTACAATATTAATGAGAATGAATCCAACGTTTAAAGTTTAAAGAGATTAAATGTTGACACAGAGAATATTCAGTAAAATTAAAACTGTGCCATAGTCTAAATTCAAAGAAAGGTGATATAGGTGCAATTTAACCATGACACTAGCATCCTAAATTAAATTATTGCCCAGAAAACTTCATTGCTTTTCGGTTAAGCTATAAATGCTCTGCTATACTGCCAGAGTCGTACCAAAGAGCGACTAGAGAAAGCACCATTTCAGATAAGCAAATCTCTGCTTCCCTGAGAATGACTATCACTGCGTGATACACTCTGTGCAGAAGATCTACATTCCCTTTTAGGAATTGTTTCCCAAGACTCTCTGAACTCACCGTGGCTGAGGGCAATGAGAGACTATGTTATGATAGAATGAATAAAAGAATGAATGTGAGAATGACAAATGTTCAGTTTCTCAGTAATTCATAGATCAGCTTTTATCGAACTTTATAAAGTTCGAGACTTTATAAAGAATGTGATTCCATATCTATGCTTAGACCATGCACATGTGCTTGTCACTTCCATTTAAATTTTGCTTGACTGATAAATTGTGGGAATGCATTATTCAGCTGAGAGGAACTCTAAACACATAGGGTTTTGGTGAAACAGGGGTGCCAAATTAGCTTTAAAAATGTCTTACATTATGGCTTAATTTTATGTTTTCACTGAAGCCCAATTCTGTTGGCTGCCATTCAATAGGCTACAGAAATCTGATGATGAATACAGGAATATTACAAATGAAGGAAACAGCCAGCTAAAGGGAAACACAATGGTTATTTTTACCTAAGCAGAGTATAAAGGTCCTCTGCTTTAGCTTCCTATACTAGAATCACACATTCTAATCCAAAAATTCTTCCAATTTTTCTGAAAGTTTCTGTCTTAATATAGTACTCTGGGGACAATACAAAGGATGATAATGTTAATGTAACAGACAAAACAGAGCTCAGAGAGCATAAGATGCCCTATTATTTCAAAATAGTCCTCTCCAGGTAGCAAAGGAAGCATGACTTGGCCAGGAGCAGGTGCATTTAGAAGAAAATACATGTGCCATTTCACTGAGTCAGAGGCTGACCTGTGTCGGGCTTCAAGGTCTGACAGGTGGCACATGGTCAGATATAGATTCTCTCTCTCATTTGCTCCTATTCACCGAGGTTTTCTGCCACACGAAATGCGAACATTACAGGACTGGGGATTTAGCTCAGTGATTAGAGTGCTTGCCTTGCAAGCAGAAGGGCCTGAGTTCGATCCCCGGCATCACAAAAAAAAAAAAAAAATGAACATTACAAGGTGACCTCAGAACAAAATAATAACATCTTCACAGTTGTTCACCGATTTCTGCCCTTAAGTAATATTCCGTGTAGTGTTAAACTATGAATTTTAAAAGAAAATTAGGGAAACCCCATTGATTGATGTTAGAAAGATCATAAATGTAACCCAAGAAAGAGAAAGAAAATGGGTCTCAGTAGAAGGGAAAGTTCTGAAGGTAGAGAAGAGTATGACAGCAGAGACAGGAATAAAACTGAAAACTCATTAAGCCTCAAGAAGAAGCAGGTAGCATTATCAGAGTAGAATAATGTTTTAGAGACTATGTGCAAAAGTGTGGTTAGAATATAGGGCAACCACAGAGGCGATGCATTACAATAATTCACACTTGACAATGTTAGAGATTGTATCCATCCCAGGACCCAACAAGAGGAGAGAGATGTGTGCGAATCCAGATCCCAGGGCCTCAATTTTGAGAAGGGCATAAATGTCTGTCAACGGATACAGTAATATATCCTGTTTGAGATCTCACAAGAAAAGAGCAATGAACTGTAAATCTAACCGCACTGTCACTGTCTTCCCTGTTCCTCATCTCACAGGACGTTTTACCATTGCTTCAACCCAAGAGATCCACACGTCCATACCTTTGGCTTTGCGGGCTTACAGCAGGTTAAACGCGGTTGGAATGGGTCTAAAGGGCAGAGAGATTTGCAAATCTGTCTTCACCATTTTCTTATTATTAGGATGAAATGCCTGATAGCTACAATTTAAAGGAAGACAGATTTATTTTGGTCCTCGATTTTAATCTAGGATCAGATGGCTCCAAGACAGAAACAGCATGGCAGAGAATGGATGAAGGACAGATGCTCAACTCACAGCAGGCAGGGAGCAAAAAACAAAAGAAGAGCAGAGGACAGCCATACACTCTTTGAGGTCATGCCCCTCAACTAACCAACTCCAACCAAACCCCACCTCCTAACAGCATTTTCAGACACTGAACTCACCAATGGATGAATCCCCCGATGAGTATAGCACTCCTGTAATCCAGTAAACTTCCACTCACAAAAGAACTTGTACCTGAAGAACTTTTCAGGGACTATAAACCATTGCATCTACCCCTTATCCCCCAAAGACCCAGATTCATCTCATTATACAAAATGCATTTGGTCCATCTCTAAGAGTCACCCAAGTTTCATGCTGGCGAAATATTTCCAACATACAATGGCAGAGGATAAGCATTCCCATTGCAAAAAAGTAGGAATTGGTTGACAGGAAGGAATGCACCAAAGCCAGACTGAAACCCAGCAAGACAAACATTAAGTCCTGCAGCATCATAGTGAGTTCCAAAGGGCGTGGTTCATCCCACGTCTATGTCTTTGCTGGTTGCAGCCCACATGGCCTGTCTCTTTGGCTGGCTCCACTCATGGCTTGCAGCTTTCCTGAGCAGATGTTCCACATTCCTGGAATTTCCAGGACTTTTACTATATTTTCTGCTTCACTCTCACAGCTGCAAGCACTGCTCTCTCACAGGCACACTGCCTGGCTTCCCAGTTCTTTGAAATGTGAACGGAAGTCTCACTGACCACAGAGTGATTGCATTCTACAAAACCAGCATTACATGCATGAAGCCAAGCATCTGCCACCAGCTTAAACAGAGGCCTGGCCCTCTGGGACCATGACCGCAGCAGGTTTTAGTGTCTGAGCATTGTGAAATGAATCCTGGAGAGTCAATTCCCTAGGTGATCCTTTTTGAGCAGGAAGCCCAAGGGCTCTCTTCACAAATGAAAGCTTTCCAAGTTTTGTACCCCTTGGCTTGTGATTCCTGAGATGACTTGAAGCCATATTTCTCCCTGTCCTGGCTTCTCTGTATGGTAATCTTTTCTGCAACATGATTCTTAGTATAAATCTGATTTAAAGCAGCCAAAAGCATCCATGCCACAGCCTAAATGTTGGGCTGCCTTGAAATTTCCTCTGCCAGATTAACTGGTCTGGCATATTTAATCTCAGTCTCCTACAAAGACTGAAAGCAAGGGCATATTAAAACAAATTTTCTGCCAGGATGTAACATACATGGCCTCTAGTCCAGCTGCCCATTGAAGACAGGGTCCCAACTGAAACTTCTTGAGCTTGACCTTTTGCTGTCTGCATTGGTATCAGTATTTTGGTCTTCGGAGCTCTGACTAGAATCACCCATGCAAACTTGGCTTACAGAATTCCAGAGACTCTATAGCTGGCATCTACAAACCTTTTCAAACTCCTTCCATAAAGAAGTTCCAAATGTTTCTAAACAACAAAGTTAGGTACAGTCATAGCAACAACCCCACTTCTCTGGTACGAGTCTGTCTTAGTCAGTTTCCCATCACTGGGATATTATACCTGAAACTCGCAATCTAAAATAGGAGAGGTTTATTTTGGCTCACGGTTTCAGTCTGCTGTCAGCTGGCTCCAAGGCCGAAATATTATGGTAGAGAGGCATGGTAGAAAAAGAGTCACTCAACCCATGGCTACCAGCAAGAAAAGAAAGAAGGAAAGTGACAGGGACATGAATACACCATTCCAGATCACAGCCCCAGTGACCCACCTCCAGACTGTCCTCACGTCCTTTCAGCCATTCAGCTACCGAGTGCAGCAATGAATGAATCCACTGATGAGTGTCCAGTGTCGCACCCTCGTGATCTAATCAACTTCCACACGGATGAGAATTTTGGGAGACGTTCTATATCGAAACCATAATAGCTACTAAATGTAACTCTAATTTCACTGTCACTGTCTTCCCTGCCTCAAACGCATATCACTATTTCCCACTGGTCTAACCCCAAAGAACCACGCCTGGCCATATCGACAGCCTTGCAGTCTCAGAGTATGGTGTGATGTGGGTGGAGTGGATCTGAAGGACAGGCAAATTTGCCTTCAGAAACTATGCAGCTTTGTTTGTATTTGTAGCAAAAGGTTGTTCGGGTAAGAGAAAATGAGGACAATGGCACTGTTAACACTCTGAAGAGCTGTATGAAGATAGTTTTAAGGACACTGTTGTATAATTCTTATACAAATTATATGTTATTGCTCATAAAATTACCCTCAGAGTTCAGAAAATTACCCTCAATGTTCAGTTTGTTCCTTTAAGAACAAATTTTTGGTTAGGGATCCTGGTTTAGCTTAACTGGACCTCTTTGGATGAGGGGCTATCTCAAAGTTATGTTCAAGCCAGGGCTATGGGCTGCAATTATATGAAAGCTCAACTGATGAAGGATCTTCTTTCAAGATCAACCACATACATGCTTTTTAGCATGATGCTAAATATTTCAATTTTAAGGCCATTCACATAGCTGTTCATGGGAATCAAGTTATTGTTGGCTGTTGCTCGAAGACATCAGTTGTTGTTGTTTTATAATGTATACACCTTGATAAAAGAAGATTTACAATATGGCAGATTGATTTCCACAGAGAAATGAAAGAGTAAGGTGAGAAATGAAGAAGAGGGGGAGAAAAAGGAGGAGGAGGGAGGAGGAGAAGAAAGACAGGAAGAAAGGCAGAGAGACACAGACAGAGAGACAGAGACAGAAAGAAACAGAGAGAAATTGAGTGATCATGTCTTTTTGTAATCTAATCTTGAAAGTTAGATCTCATTAGGTTTTGTTTTGTTTTTGTTTGATCAATTGATTTTGCAGTACTGGCATTAAACCTAGTGCCTTTGCAGTGAACTACACTCCCAGCTTTTTTTTATTTTTCATTTTGAAGCGAGGTCTCACAAATTCACTAAGTTTGACACGCTGGGCTCAAACATAGATCCTCCTGCCTCAACCTCCCAGAGTGCTTGTATTACAAGTATGCACCACCATATCCAGCTCCCACAGCTTTTTATTGAGGTTTTCTTGAGATACCATAGTTTTATAGCCTGGATAAGATAAAAGGGACCAAAAGAAGCTTGTCTATCCCTTCCTTGCTTGCTTTGCTACCTTCTGCCTGCCATGAACTGTTTCTTCTCTGTGGTGCCTATCTGCCATGCCACCGTGCCTTGGAGCCAGCTGATTATGGACTAAAACCTCGACAAACTTTGAACTAAATAAACCTTTCCTCCTTTAACTTCGGGTATTGGGTATTTTGTCTCAGCAGCAAGAAAAGTAACTAAGACACAGACCAATCTTTCTGTCTTCAGCAACAACTGTGATGCTACCATTATTCTGCATCTTCCATCTGCTCCAGGAACATACTTGATCCCGCCCTCACTGATCCTAAAAAAGACTTGGAATGGCAGTTTTGCACTTGCCTTCCGGATGCACTTGTCTGGTCACTTGGTGTCTTCTTACTTCCCTCATCCCTAGGACACAACACCCAACACTCGTGACTCTAAAGGAGGAAAGGTTTATTTTGGCTCCCAGTTAGTAGACATTTCAGTCCAAGCTGGCTCCAAGCAGGGCAGCATGGCAGAGGGGCGTGCAGAGTAGTGTCTCATAGCATGGAGTCGGAAGCAGAAAGAAATCAAGGGAAAAGGGATAAAGATAGACCATTACAAGCCACACCTAACCCGGCCTCTCTACCCACTTAAATGTGGACTCTTCAGTTGACTAATCCACGAAGGTTTGGGGGCATCTAGATATGAACCATAACATTTGAAGTATAAGCACATATTAATAGTATGGACTTATTTGAACTTGATTCTAAACAATGATAACTGGTAAAAATCAGGTGTCAAATCATTGTCAGTGAGAAGGACAACACAAATATTAATCTAAATATAGCAAAAAAAAAAAGTCAATGAATAAGAAAGTAGAGATGCCCAAGCAGTATTCGGTGATGTAGCCCAATATCAGAAAGAAATTTTCATGTGGCATGCTAAAAATAACTAAATATGTAACAGGACATATTAAGAATAACTTTATAAACCTAAATATTTAATTTGAATATTCCATTCTTACTGGAAAATGTTATTTTTGTTTGTCTTTTCGTTTCTCTAGGTGCTTCACTTGGACGGGACTTCTACTAATGGTAGTTTCTCTTAATGCTTTTATTATTCCTCACTGTACTCCTCACTGTGAAGGATCTGTCCTAAAGCAGCCACACAGCATATCTTACAGAACATCTCATCTGTCCATTCATCCCTGAGTTTGAAAATCTAACTTAAATGCTCATCAGATTCCTATTTCACTGCTGTGTGTCCTCAAAGTGACTATGTTCATATCAGGGTTATAGACACCAGGGTACTAAAAATCAGTGGCTAGGATAAAACTGAGAAGAAGGCAGGGCAAGTAATCATGTAAAGTCCTGGAGAATAGCAGAAATTTAGACTGGTAATATAATCTACAGTCCAGTCATTCTGATTTTTGTTTTTCTGTTCTGTTGTCCATTTTGTAACACTGAATTTGTATAGGTGTTTCTCTCTGCCTAAATGCTCTGCACTTGTTCACATGACTAATTGTACTTCTCATCACAGCCTTAAAGATCCTTTTAGCAGAATCTATTCTTTCATCATCTTTCATCATATACTGTTCCCTCTGTACATTTAATGATGGCCTTAACCCATTAGCTTGCTAACTCCAACAAGAGAGAGAAAACATTCTGCTTCCTCACTGCTAGATTCCCACATTTAGCACCGTTCTTGGGACCTACGCTGTATTCAGTAAATAAATAAATTTAAGTGGTTAACGGTTTGAGAGATTCAATAATAAATGCCAGGTGACCTTCATATAAAATAGACAAAATTCTAGGTAAGGGCCTTGTTAGGATCAGTAGACTCAAAAATGCGTGGCAGGAATCCAGCCATGAAGTATCATATTTAAAAACATGTGTCTAAACTGTGAGAGGTCTGGACAAGATAGAAAGATCACTGGCACAAGGGAAATAGTACTGGTTCCTTTTTTGTGACAAATGCTGAGTTCCTAGAATATAAAACTTGGACTTAATTTTAAGAGAAAGTTTCCAGCCTAATTATGGGAGCTGCGTATTCTGAACAAAACCAAAATGATCCTGACACGGACAACTTATTTTTCCACTTAGGAACCAGGTTTGGTCCAGAACCAGACTAGGTCTGTGACTGACATTGGGAGCTTGGTTAGCCAAAACCCAGGATGGAAAGACTGTGTAAGAGGCATCTACTAGACTCACTGAAACCTCCTCTATCATTTAGTAGCTCTTCCTGTCCCTCCTATTCCACGAAGGGAAACTAAGGTTTACTCTTTTAGAGAAATTTCCAAACTCACCTTTCTTTGACATTCAACTATGAAGTATATTTTGTGTACTTTTGACTACATCTCCAAAATGTTTTCACTCCCTAAGTGTTATAAATACCATTCAATGAATATATTTTCAATTTATAATATAAATGAGGAATATTTTCAATTTGTCAGTCTCTCAAATATATGTGAGACAGTGAATTATGTTACAGTGTGCAGAAGGGTAACTTGCCGCCAGTTTCAAAAGTAATGAGAATAAATACTATGTCCTTATTGTAAGTGCTATAAAGCAAGTAAGCACTCTACAGAATTGTCATTGAGATACTTCCAATAATCTATTTTAATTTCAAAGTTTTCTTGTTGTTAGCATCATCTGCAATATTATACTGATAAATTTAAATTTGATGTCTTTTTCAAAAACATCTTAGTTTCAAAGTACAAAAAGAGGAAGTAATTTCCATCAACATGGCTAGACCAGTAGAGACTAGACAAGAGCTCATAGAAACATTATGGATTTGTAATAAGATTAAATCAGCTCTTGCCTGAAATATGCAAGGCATTTTTTTGCCAAATCATCTTAAAGCCTTTGTAATAGCCACCATTTTAAGAAAAGGGTTATTAATGAAGACTATTGTCCCATATTATAAATGGTACACTTCGATGAATCCTGAGTGCTGCAAAATATTTTAATGGGAATCTTCAAAAAAATTATATTTTTTCTAGTAGTAAGGTAGTTTGTTACCACTTTTTCTCTGTAATTTTATACCTACTTGTTAATTTTTAAATTTTGACACTAATAAACTAACACAGGATTAGTTGTAATAATTTTCTAAATATCAATGAAGCTTTCTTCAACATAGTTCCACCTTAAGCCAGCTGTTGCTCTTTTTTTCCAAGCAGTGGAGTATCTGTGTCATATGGAACCTAGAGTTTTCTCCAAACCAAGCAATAGTGAATATTTCTTATTATTTGTTAAGTAACATAAATTCTCTTATATACGGAGCATATACATTTTATTTATTAGTGTCTATTGTAATTTCTACACATAGAATAAAAATCATATTTAACCATTACATTCAGAATTTCTGTTGTGACATAAATAAGGAAAAAAAGCCTAATTTCCTAAGTTGAGCCTAAATTCCATATATTCCTATAGCGTTATGTTTAAGTAGATGACATTTCATAAGCAAGCAAATAAAACCTCATTCTGGGGAAATATAATAGTGAATGTTTATTTATACTCAATATTGAAACCAATAGTCCTTATTTACTTGTCAGTTAGAACCTGCATATAGAATTAAAATTGTCAGGAAAATAAAAATTCTAAAAGGAAAAGTTTTGAGAAATTGGCTATCATAAACATTCTATAGGTCTTATTTTCATTCAAGTGCAAACTTTATATATCAGAATCTTGAGCTAAAAGAATTAAACCGAAAACAAATGCTGCTGTGACTAGCTTTTACAGCAATACTCTTTTAACGTTGTATTCATTTTAATCAGATTTCTCTGTGAGTTACTTAAGCCACCACTTTGTGAGGATAATGTCCACTTGTAACAACAGGGAACGTAGCCAACAGTGGAGCTGAGGAATAGCGTTTAATTTAAAGCCTTCTGATCGATCTCACAGTGCTATGTGACCTAGCATTTCATTCGCTGTGTCGGAGATCCCACCTTCTTGGTGTCTGGGCATACACAGCTTCTTCTTGAAGTATGTATCAGTGAGATGCTTTGGAATTTTCATACCAATTTTGGTGAAGTGGAAATGAAAAATTTCTGGTATGCCCAACACAAAGAAACTCAACTGAGCAGCAGAGGTCCAATCACAAATCGCAAGCTACTAGAGCTGCTTCGGGAAAACTACCTTTTTGCCTCTATACAACCAGTGAGTGTGACCAGAGGGGCCTGGAAGTGACTCCGCCTTTCTGTCTTCTCACATGCTGACTAAATGAATTTTTTGAAGTGGCCTAACAGCTTAGAAACACATTGTCAGTGGGATAATAACTGGATGTATTTAAAGGTTTACACAATTGGGTGCCACAATTCTTGTTACTGCCAGGTAGGTGCCTTTGTGACAGTACAGAGAAAAATCTTTCTTCTTCAATCCTCGAGTTAGCTGGTGAACAATTTCTCTTGCACTTGGTCTTCCTTGGACAGGGGCTATCTGTCACTTTTTGCAACTGAGATGGGCTCCGACTGTGGTGAGTTTGACCTTCTTGGATGATTGAAGTTATTCTTCGTATACTTTCCATAAGCACAGTCTTTCTTCCATTTAGATTTCTCCACAATTTCTGACTTTTTTCTGCTTCTACATGACCATCTTGCAAGATGGGAGAATGCAAAAGTTTTTTGATAGTCCATATCTCTTTCACCTTACAATTCTAAATACTTGGAAATTTAAATAAAACTTGAATAGTATTAATTAAATTGTTCTCATTTAGTTCTCTTTTTCTTAATCAAAAACAAATTGAATATAGTTTTTTCAGTTAAATCTTGAGTCTTACATGCATTCATTTGATTTGAAATCTCTGCTGCCCAATCAATCTCCCATCTGCCCATAAGGCTCTACCTACTTACTTGACAAAATCCAATGTAAGGAAAAGAAGTGATAAAAAAAAAAAAAGAGTTTGCAAATTAGAACAAGAGATCTTTTCACCACCTTTAGTTAATGCTAATGCCTTTCTTACAATTCAGATCATTAAAATTCTTCACAATGTTTTTGGAACCAACAGTTGTGAGCATACTGTCAGCCCTGGAAGCAAACATTCAATGTGAGGTTCTATTTTAATAAGAATCTCGATATGCTCTTTATCCTATACATGCTACATAAAATAAATGGGCTTCACTAGAGTTCCTTTTTTCTTTCATTTATAAGCAATAGGATTGCCAGTGCATGGTGGAGTTAAATATTTCCTATTTATTTCACATGGGAATTGCAGAAAACCTAGACTGGGCATCAAAAATAACTTGTGTTTATAGTACTTGGAAAGTTTGTGACAAAATTACAGATTGTAAAGTCAGTTAATTGACAAAGTTGTTATAACACTGAGTTTGCATTTTAGTTTTTAAGTACATACCAAAAAGAAACTGTATATATGATAGTCATGAGACTGATATTTGTACTTATAACTTAACAGACACGAATGTTAGTCTTTTATTTTCTTCCAGGTGTGCTGTTTTAAACGCTCGATACAACATGTTTCCAGAAGGTTTGGGGAAGAGAATGGTATCAGCAACAACTGAGAAATACTCCTCAGGTATTTTATTAGTCACTGTGAGCAAACGAAGGGGACAATCTGTCCTTCATTTTTATGTAAATGCTATCTTTTCACAAACATTTGTTGAACAAAAACTGGTTTTCCGATAATTACACTTAACACTAAAATACAATGAATATACATTAATATTTATCTCATAAGTCAGTATATTCTAATAAAGTTTTATTTTTGACCATTATATTCAATTTGAACAGATTATTTGATACCTTAAGGAGGTATTCAATAAGTTAGACCTACAAGTTTAAATATCACATGGTATCTTTAATATGAGAAACCCAAAACATAAATAAAGAGCAAAATAAAAGAGGAATAATCAGAAATAGAGAGATAGATATTTCCCAAATGAGAGGGAATCAAGAGATGGAAGGTAGGGGCAGCAGGGAGGGAAGATAGTGAAAAAGAAATTGGAATGTGTTATGTATATGTACCATTCCCCACAAGGAATATACATGTTATATACTGTGAACATGTACAAATAAGTAAATAAATAATAAAAAGAAAAGCATTTTTTAAATGTCCTCAATATTAACTTGCTTATTTGGTATTTGTTTCCTTTTATATAACATATAATTTAAAAATACTTAATAGTTTTAATTTGAGTAACGAAAGAAAAAGCAGATGTATATATTTTTGATTTTCATTTCTATAAACTTTACCCCTAACACAAACTAAAATACTATTAGAGATGCTATCCAAGTCACTCATGTATATAAGGCTTTAGATCACAGAGGCACATCACCTAGGAATCTGCAGAGAAAGGGCACGGGGAGTCAGGGAGAGATGGAGACTGGTTGCACAGGTAGACATCTTTGTCCAGGTGCTCACTAAGCTTGTGAATCTTTGCGTATTAGTCAACAACAGAGCTAGAAAGCCTCGCTCATCCTTTGCCCATGTGGTTCTAGATGGTGCTATAAAATGAAAAGCTATGTGCAAAGCACTGTTCCATTTAATGCTATTATGTTTTTCTCAAAGCCACATTTTATTCATATTTTCACAAGTCAACTTTCTCAATTAGAAGATGTTGTGTATATTACAGAAAAGCATAAACTGGAATTATTTAATTATGAAAGAAAATTGAGGTAAAATGACAATTGAGAGTGGAAAACAGATATACCTAGACTATCTCAGATACAGATGCACCTAGACTACTCCAACTAAGCCCAGGAGAACAGTACAGATTTCCTGGTCAAGTAATTACAACCTGATAAGATAAATATTTCCATAAGAAACACTTTCTGTGACAAATAATGCCTACCTTGAATTTATTTGAACAAAAAAGCAATTGTTAACATACCTAATTTAAGATTTGTGGCAAATATTTTAAATAGAAAGATCAAGTCTTTACACAGTTTGCATCACTAAATGGCCTCATTAGCAAACAGGAAAGGTTTGTCTTTAGGAAAAGTGTGAATGATAGCAGTAATCATTATCTGTTCTCTTTCAGGTAAACACCAATAATAATTTAAATGCAACCTCCTTGTGATAGTTGTAATCCATGCTGCATTACACAGCAACTATTTCTTTGGCTAAAACTACAATTTGGGGTATGGAGGCAGAGCTAAGAATGCAAAGAACCATATGATATCAAGTTATAAAAACCTAACACACAAGACAGAATGCCTGACTATGGCATAATTTTAATGCTGTGGTATTGCTATGTCCATTCTTTTTTGCAAATGCTTCCAATATAGCAAATAACTTTTACCAGTAAAATACAGCAGAGCCCAAAATGTATGGTAAGTTCTTCCTTTCAGTATTTGGGAACCTGAAGGATTAATCAAATATAATCATTTCCACAAAAAAATATTCTGGAATTTGCATCTCCATGTATGTGAGCTTAGCTCAGAAGCTGAATCTACTCACAAGTAAATCTGCATACACTGATATCTCACTAAAGTCCACGTGGTAAAATGCATGTTGAATTTGCAATTGGCTTCGACAGGTGATGGAGTAATAAGACAAGGTAATACTCTTAAGCCTTTAATGATCACTATATAGAAATCAAAGCTTAGATCTATTTAGCAGAAACGTTTTCTGAATCTTAGGTATATTATTTTTAATCTGGTCTATTTGGAAAATTTGAATTTGTCACCAGAATGTTTAACTAGTGGATTGTCACGTTTCTGAATCCCGCACATATAATAGGCATATTTAGTAGTCAGTATATTTGGGAACAGTTGTTATTTTTCACTGGGCATACTTTACTCCTGACAGTCACAAATTTTTTTCTTAATAGTTCTTAACTGTTTCTTGTAACTCACCCGTGGCCTTGGTATTAGTTAGTTGCTTTTAATATTATCTCAGATTTTTGAATGGCTTGGTATATTGATAAGTGAATTTTTTAGCATTTTTCTATCTAGATTAGTGCAATCGAGAATGTTATGTGGTCCCAACAGGTATTCATTAAAAAGAATACTGACTTAATGTTCATTGTTTCCTGAGCATCATTTACAGAATATACATTTCTTCAAACACTATAAATTACTTTTACCTTGGAAAATATCTTCTCAATGTCTATGTAGTTTTGCCAGAATGAAGCTTTTATTACTATTATCTGCACTACTTTTAGGAGCAGGGAATACTGGCCAAAACATTTGATTGCTACTTCCTGGATAACAAACTCAAGTGTCAACAAGTGTGAAGCGGGTAATGTAAGAGGCAAAAAAGGGGCTCATTGAAAAACAATAAAGAGTAAGAGAGACTGTGAAAAACTGGACACAGTAGGCCTCATCCGGAGATATCAGCTAGCCCTCAATCCTGTCTCCTATGTGTCACCTATTAGGTTAAACATCACATGTCTGCCGGCCACCTTCAGTGGAGGCTGTCAGTTTGCAACCTTGTTTTAGAAATCAGTTTGTCAAGCATGAACTAACATGACTCTGCTGAGGTGTAGTGGGCTATGAAGTTGGAGGTAGAAAGTTAAATTATTGTTTGCAGATGTGTCTTCTTGCATGCACAACCTGTGTCACCTCTAGGGGCCACACTTCGGTGACTTCTCTTGTTTTACGTTCTATTGATACCAGCTGAAATTCTGAACTGTTTTGAACAAGGGATCTCCACCATTTTGTCCTGCACAGGGTACAGTAGATCGAGTGGCCAGTCTTGATTTGTGCAAGGTAACATTTGAAGGATTTTTCTCCAGAATAAGTTAATATACTTCTCTGCAGACTTAATTAACTGCTGAGGAGTGTTAGAAATGGAAGGGTTGGAATGCTGTCAGTTTCCTCAACTTGATTCCTGTAAATACAGGCATGTATAGATGTGAATGAAGAAAGCAGCTCCCACTCTTGCCCCCTACTCTCTGAATTACCAGCCTGCAAAGAGAAAGCACTCTGACCTGATTTCATCAAAACAACAGACCAAAGTAGAAAGTCAAGAAGACTAACTTCAAAATTACCTGCCTGATTTATGAAAATAAAAGACCAAACCATTTCCCGAAGACAGACAATATGTCTCTTTTCTTTCTTCGAATTAAATACAAAAATGAAAATGATTTTTAAAAAGTAGTTCACCAGTCAATTATTCTGGCAAACCTAGAGACCTCCCTCTTTGTTTCATATTTGTATGTGAAATAAAGTATCATTTCAATTTTTCATCAGAACTGGCCAACACAAATGATCCACGCTCAATATCTGACTTAGAATCATCACTCTTCAATTTTTTTGTAAAGTACAGCACAGACTTCTCAGCTATTCACTAAAAAGCCATCTACTGATTTTGTAGATCCCTAGAAACCTGTAATCCACCTATTTCTAGCTCACAGAGTAAAGTACGAGCATTTAACTTTAAATCTTGGGAGCTGAAGTCATAGCTAGATTAATTTATTTTTCTTTCCCATCAATGTTGTAGATTTATGTACACTTTCCTGTTGTATCTGACGCCGGCGCGCGTTGCTTTGCCGTTGAGCAGGTATGACTAAGTACTGTCTAGTTCCATGGCATCGGGCATCATTCGTCTTGGGTTCCACAGGCGGGCTGCATACATGACAGCACACAGTGACAGTAATTTGCACTGATCTGCCCCCATTGCTAGTCCCGCTGCTACAAATAGCAATTGATTATTATGCTGCCGTGTTATTGACTGTCACTATGAACGCAAGCTTTATTTCATTTTTAAAGTAACACGCTGCAGATTTGTTTAGTATAGAAGCAAAACAGAGAAATATTCATTTCTAAGAATTATTTGCAGTCACAATTGTAACTTTAAATTCTGGTCATAAAACATTTACTTTAAATCATCGTGAACAAAAACTTTATTGTGGTATTTATTCTAGTGCAATGTAAATAAATGACTTCCAAAAGCCATAAGAAAATCAGTATAAAACTGAAATATTTTTCCTAGTCTCAATTTCAGGAGATGTGCATAGAAAATGAAGAGATACCTTTCTTTCCCTGTTGCTTTTCTTTCTCCCTTTTTAAAAATGCTCTCCTCACTTAAAAAAGAAGAATGCTAATTCATACACATATATCTTGGACCTGCTGATACTCCAGAGTCTCTGGACTTCTGGGGTTCTGTACTAGAATCGCTCGCTCTCGGCCCAGCAAACTGGCCAGGAAGGGTTCTTGTGTTTAAAACAGCAGCTATGCAGATTTGTGGAATTAGTAAGCATTACAGTTATATTGCTGATAGGTACATCTTGATTTATAAAAGTGTGCCTTTCTAAACTGTGAATTTGACTTTCCAAAGCCTTCATGACACAACATTACCAGGTAGCAAATCTGATTTATTTTTGTATGTGATGCTGTCAGGACCCTTTAGATGCTTGGCTATTCCAGAAAATATACTATTCTTATCTCAAATTAGAAATTCGAGTTATACATAAAATTGAGTTTAGAAAACAAAAATAAAAATAAACTTTATAAAACCTCAAGAACCTTAGCTGTCTAGCCCTCTGAGCAGCTATTTGCCCTCCTAAGAAGGCTCTGGGCGAACAGAGTTCAGGATAGAACTGAATACTGAGAATTTCAACATTATTACTGACTAGAGGAACCAGTCTGAGTTCTAACATTTGGAGACAATAGAAGAAATGTCGAAATACCATCCTGCCTGTATTAGTTACCTTCCTAGAGCCAACGGTTTGCAAGAGAGCAGATTTAATACGGGACATTTACAAGTTACGACTTTTACCCATAAGCCAAATGCAGGAAGAGTGTTGAATGTCTACCTATGCACTGGAGACCTGAAAGACCCAGTCAAGGTCTTGGAGCCCATGGCACTGTCCCGTGTACATCCACTCCTGCAATAAAAGGCTGAAGAAATCTATCCTGGAACCAGAATATTATGCTCACATCAGAGATGAAGACCAGAGCTCCTCCAAAGCAAACAGCAGCCATCCTCGACCACGGCAAGGTCGCGAGCTCCTTCTGTGACAAGAACAGTTGAATTCCCTTCTGGAGAAGTAGCCACAACAGAGCTCCTGGGAAACAGCCTGCAACTATCTTCTGTTCCGTTCTCCTTTATGTTGTGTTGGCAACAATCCTCAGGTGGATCTTCTACATCCAAAACAACACCGACTCAGTCCAGCTGGGTGTTCCCGCTCAAGTGGACCATATCGTTCCGCTATACTGCCACTTCATCTGGACTTGTTTGTTAACTTTTTCATAGAATGCCATTTTATTACAATTTAAATACATTTTTCATCTAATCAAGGTAACTTTTAAATATTTAAATTCAGTCTATTCACTAGCTTGAAGTACACTGTCAAAAGAATAACCTCTCTGTCTATTGGTGAAAAGCAATTTTTTTTCTTCCACTTTGAGACTACCCAGCATCTGAGAATATGCCAAATGCAAGTTCTTAAAGCATATTGTTGCTATAATTGTCACTATCTTTAGGTAATTTAACTTCGTACTAGCAAAAAAGTAAAGGGATGTAGAGGAATTATAAAACAGGAGAAGAGAACGCCTGGCCTGTACTTTGTTTAAGACTCACGATATGTTAAAGACTGACCAAAACCTCTTTACAAGAAGACAGGTGCAAATCATAAGTGAGTAATAAAAATTGTCATGTATTTTGGGTATGCTAAAGCTGTCGAATAATATTAAAAGGTATTTCCACCAAATATTTTAAAAGTTAGAACTACAGTATCAATGGTCTAATAACGGCATGAAATTATTTTTAAAAATTATCTATTAAATACAATATACAGAAGAGTTACTGTTCAAATGTATATAACTTGTATAAAAATGACAGATAATGTACATTTCACAGTTATGGCGTATTTTAAATCAATGCTAAACAGCAATTTATTTATCAATTAGCATTATTTCTCTGTTTCTCTCTGACTCTCTGTATTGTAATTCCACCAAATAGTTGTTTGCTTTTTTATGGTAATAATCCATTCACATTCCTTCCTTTCATCTCTATCCTTGTATGCTATTTGTTGTTCAGCTAAATCCCTATTACAGAGTCCTGTGAGTTCCAAGAGTCTGATGAATAATTGGAAATGTTTCATCCCTGAGCTTCAAAAAAAGTGCCACAAATAATTATAAGCAAACATCTTCTGTGTGTCCCATATCAATCCAATCCCGCTTGATGCTATTTGTACTTTAGATAGAGAAGGATGCAGCAAGATCTTGGGCAGCAGCTCTTGCAACATAAAGGAGACAGATGTTTCTTCTGTCTTCTCTGTTCTTCCTGGCAGCCTGTGTTACTCACTGCACTCCGTTCCACAGTTAGTCAAGCTTGTAATTTCACAAGGTACAGTTAATTATTGATCAATCAAAATGAACTTCATAATCCTTTTGGCAACTTGTGCTCTACTTGAACTTCTCTCTTGCTCATAAAATAGCTTAATGGTCTGCAGTATAATGAACACGAAGGATACAAACTAATGTTCAAAGAGCAGGCAAATCCTACCTTTCCTGCTAGCCAAGTCGGGATTATTCTTCACAACATACTACATACTCATGTTTTTCAGCTCATCAGCTGCATATAAAAGGCTTCCCTCGACCCCATCCAGATCTCAGATGTAGAGCTTTCATACCTTCTCCAAGAATTTTTATTCCATGTATGGTATTTAATATTTAAAGATATATTCTTAATTTCTTCTACATAAATCAGTTTCATCAGATAATGAAGTAGCTGTCATAAGCTTCACAGTTATGTTTTTGGTGCAACTATTTACTAGTTTTCCTGAACAGGCAATTTGCCTATATGAGAAATGAAGAGGGTTGAATGTCAAAGACAATGACTCTTCTAGTCTACGTGTAAAGGTTTCTAAACCCTCGGAGCTTACATATGATGAGCACACACAAAGATGTCATAATCGGCTGCCAGCTATCTGTTCAATGATTATTTATTGAGAACCTGCTATGAATCAGACACATGGTCTGAGGGACACAAGAGTAGATGGAAATTGGAGTATGAGAGTCTAGAAACTAAGTTTTGTCATATGCATAATGAACAAAATTTCCAGTGGAGCAATGTAGGGAGAAGAGAAACTGAGGGAGAAAAGTTCATTACCATGTGAGTAACCAAGTTCACTCAGCCTGCTACCCAAACAGCATCTTCCTCTTTTTCTGAAGGAGGTACTCAATAATAGTATGAGTTTTAGGCACCACAGAATCTAATTCTGACCTGTTTGCTATATCAAGACATAAGAATTTTAATTTTCAATCACACCATTCATGGGCCGAGTTCCCATCACCAGGTTCCACCTCCATCTCATTTACTTTCTGATTTTCTTTGTCTTATTGATTCTCATCACTTGTAGAATCTGATCAACAAGAACATGGATTTGTACAAACATGCAGGTGTGTACATGCACACAACACTTCTTATACAACCTCTTGATTTATAGCATGGATTGTCTAAACATACAGAGAAAATATTCTCAAGAAAAAAAATCATCACTTGCATAGAAATAATTCAATTTAGATAATCTTTATCACTATCAAGTAAGTATTTGTGAAGACTGATTATTTTGCACGTTCCTAAGTAAATTACCCATTTAGATAAATATCTTTAAAGAAAATTACAGATTAGCATTGCTGTTAGGTTGTAAATGTTACACAGAAAATTTCTATATTCACACTTCAGACTTCTCAAATTCCAAACAATGCAGTTCTTTCGTTTGTACGAAGAAGATAAGTAGTGGCAGATGTCGCCAAGGAGACACTTGCCTGAGAGCAATAGGCATCTGAAGTTTGCTCTTTGTTTTTAGGAATTTGGAAAGCAGAGGATAAACCTGGTCAGAAAAAGCTTTAGAAAAGTAAACCTCAAGCAAGGTTCACGTCAGGAGAAAAGCAAAAAGGGAGACCTCATTGTTCGTAGAGGGGATCCCACGGCATGCTCTAAGGGCTACTTGGCATAAAGCCGGGCACCGAGTACCTCTCAGACAGTCGCAGGAGCAACAGCCCAGTGGTGCCTTAAGCCGTGGGCCTCAGGAAAGAGTGCTCCCAATGCGTACTTAGATGCTTCAGATGAAAATAATAGCTTCCCCTGGGGTCCTCTTTCCCTCTTAGGAATTTCAGGAGAAATCTTGCCCTCAAGGCCTTATATATTGAAAGATATAAAAGGCAAACAAAATATGACTTACAGCCAGTTTGTGTCATTTAAATTTTTAATAGAATAAACAAAATTGTTAGGGTTGTTTTGAGAGAAAGAGTATGGGTCCACTAGTCTCCAAATCCCAATAAAATTAGTACCCAAGTTTCATTTACAGCATGCCACAGAGACCTATTTCCAGTCAATACCGCCTAGTATGGTACAAAAACCTCGAGCCTCAGATCCAGACACGCCTGCCCATGACTCCTGAGTTGACTAAATTCTGTGCTTGAGTCTCTGCATCTACAACTGTCACTTAAGAAATGTTAGGATAATGAGTAGATTTGTTACATTTAGCTGGGGATGAAGCTCAGGGGTAGAACACTTCCTTAGTGTGCATAGGCCTTTGGTTCAATCTCCAGTACTACCATACATACATACATACATACAAACATGTGTATATACATACATACATAAATGAGCAGTCAAGAAGGGAAATATTGCACCTAAAATTGATACTTAATACATGCTCAGTAAATTATAGTTAGTTTTATTACATTTAAAACAATTAGGAAAAAAATCTCTGCTTTAAACAGAGTTATAAATTTCTTGCCTGTTGTTCATTGATACTAAATGTAAGAAGATTAAATATTTTGAGATATTATGTTACGGACCAATTTATAGATGGTATTTTAGCTTCTTCAAAATAGAAAACATCTACAATCCTGTATAATATGAATAATCTATAATAATCAAGTAGAAGACTATTAAAGTCTATTTTAAATATAATTATGTACATGAATAAAAAGAAACAAAATTCAACAGACACAGTAAGTACACACAAATGTATATCTTCTCTTTAGGCAAATTTCCCACCCCTGAGGCACAATACCCAGCAACAACAATTTAAAGGAGAAGTTTAATGTGGCTTACAGTTTTAGGTGATTCAGTTGATGGTTGTCTGGATTGAGGGCAGAAACATCACAGCAGAAGGGCGTAGTAGAGCAAATCTTACTTCACGGTGACCTGGAGGCCCAGCAGGGGAACAGAGATGGAGAAAAAAGAGGCCATGAACCAGATGTAGACCCCAAGGTCATACCTTTGTGACCCCCCAGACACATCCAAACGTGTGCTTTCCTAATGTCTTAGGCATTTCTTAGTCCAGTCAAATTCATATATTAAATTTAGTGGTCATAATTCACCCATTGTCAACCTCATACCCAACTGTTTTTCCTTAAACTATAATTAATCTGCAAATAAACAAAATAATAAGTTAACAATTCCGCTTCACATGAAACAACTGTATTTTGTACAACCCAAGAAGCAAGATCCTGCTCCAAAGTGTCAAAAGTTCCTCTTTTTCTTGTGGTGCTGGATATCAAATTCAGGGCCTCATCCATACTAGGTAAACACTCTACCATGACACTACACCCTCAGCCTCAGGAGAGAGACTTTTAACAGACCACCTTACGCTGTCACTAAGGAATGTGCAATACCAAAATGCACAAACCTATATTTTCAGAAAATTAAAGTTTTCTAGTATTGAAGATATCATGGAGAAATGTACATAGAAATGTACATTAATCATTCATTGTAACTTTAGGAATGGAACGTACAAGATATGCGCAAAATACAATTAAGACCAGGGAAGAGAATGTGATTTTTCATAGAAACTAGTATCTTCTCCAAATTCTCCGATATGAGACCTGTAAAGGTCCAGAGGGCAGATGTTTTCTTTTTCCAATTGCGTGCTTCCTGTCTCACTATATCTACTTCAGTTAGTGAGAAAGTAATGATAGTCGATAAATAAATGGGTGAGGCTATGTTCCAATAAAACTTTATTCGCACATAGCTTGGCAGGATTTGGCTCGTGGCCCTCATTTTGTCAAGCACTTGTCAATAGTAACGTAAGATGAAAAGAACACCGTTAAGGATGAAAGAAGCTGCTTGGGAAGATGATGATGCTACAAGAAGCCAGTGGTATTGCCAGGAAGAAGAAAGTGCTAGGAAAGGGTGAATTATAAGTTCTTTACCCTCTTTTCTGCACAATCTTACAGCAGAAACCATGCACCTGAGGATACGACACTGGATAACTTACTTTACTGGGAATCTATGTTTAACGTGATAGAATATATTACTCCCCAAATTTAGGCTTTGACACTTAAGACATACTGATTTTATTGAAATCACATCTATTTTCAAGAGTCTCAGTGAAACAGTGATCAGCAAAATCCCGAGCAATTGACCGCTCCCCCTACCCCTGAAAATCTCATGTTTCAGAAAAAAGATAAATAAGATTTTATCCCAGCCCCTTTCCCAGGCAGCATTAAAATACTACCACAAACGCATGGACCTAGTATAAAGAGACACATTTGTGTTTAATGCTACTTAGTTTGTGTTATTTAAATCTGAAGTCTGAGCCCTGAGGATTCCTGGTAAAACAACTTTGGCAAATAGAAAAATAAACTTTGCCTCAGTGGAAGATTAGTCAGGGAGACCCAGTGGAGGTTTGGCAGCAGTAAAATCCATGCAAAATGAATTTGGACAAGAATAGTCTGTCTAAGATATCAATTTACCTAAATAATATATTTATAGACTATTATTACATCTAGGGGGGAAAAAAAAACCAGTAGATTGGAACTGTAAAATTTCACTGATAAAAATGATCCATTCTCAAATGTCAACCAACATTAAAAGGGAGAATTTGACACTTTTAAATAAAAAATGATGAGCAAATTACACAAGAAATCTATGGAGACTCCTTCAGGTCTTTTTCCTTGCTCCATTCTGCTCTAAAACATGCAATAAACCTTTTTCAATTGGAGTAGTTTAATCTGTGTGTATAAGGGGACTTAGAAGCAGTGTCTTTAAGGGCTGTGTGCAGAGCTTTTTCAGATATTGATTGTGAAAGTGATATCACACCAGAAGGTACATTGATACCATGTCGAGTAAAAAAAAAAAAAAAAAAAACGGCCAAGAATCCTTCCAGTCTAATCAAAGCTCTGTCCAAGCCCCACACTCTGATGAAATCCAATCAATAGAGCTGATTAAATGACACATACAGAGTCATCAATATTAAATACACTCCATTTCCTGTGTAAGAGCTGGGTAACATAGTGGACATGATAAAACTTGAATCCGCAGGTTTATTTACAGAGTCTGAGGTATATTTCAGTATGAGTATGAGTGTGTGACTCAGTCCTGATTTCTCTGACAAATTAAGGTGCCAACTATGTGTATACCACCCACATCACATTGAACAGACTTTGTAGGTACCATATATTGAGAGTCCCTGCACACCAGTCAGTGTGCTAATTGCTTTACAATTATTATCTCATCTACACATATTATCTCATTACCTGTTTTATGGTTGAGGAAACTAAGATTAAGCTGTGTTCAATAGTATGAAAGAGGGAGAGTCTAAGAAAGTAAGCAAAGGTAGTTGAAACAAAGCTTAGTCTACTAGATTCAATGTCTCTGGATTTTAGTTCAGTAAAACTTCAACAGCTTAGGTAAAAGAAATAGCTGGCAACTTTGAGCTACAAAATACTTTTTGAGAGTCAGACAGTCATCTTGAAAATTTTTCCTCCTCATATTTTCTTATGTTTTAAAACAATTACAATACCAAGGACAACAAAATTTATGCTACCAATTCGATCAAGGTTTAGAAATTAAATTGAAAGTTCACATTCTTCCTTTTTATAAGTGTAGTACAAGACATATAATGGTTATCAAGTGCCAGGCACTATTTAAAAAGCTTTAGATGTGTTGGGGATTCAGCTTAGTGGTAGAGTGCTAACCTAGCAAGCACAAGGCCCTGAGTTCGAGCCCCAGCACCAACCCCCCAAAGAAACCTTACAGATGTTAATGTGTTTAACACCCAGAACAACCCATTGAATATTATCCTCATTTGGCAGATGCATAAAGCAACAGAGGGGTTAAGTAACCGTCATAAAACCATCCAGCTGCATATATGAATGAAGCCTATATTTGACCCTGGACACCTGGCCTTAGAGTACCTGCTACAGCTGTCCCTTCCTGTGTAGCCTATAGTTTTCAGGGAGATGTTGTATAAATGTATTGCAGGGAAGTAATAAGCTTATAGAAAACTTTTCCCTTCGAGCAGGTCACTGCCGCATTTACTCCTGAAGAAAGGACAAGAACAGGTATCGTCACAAACTTGATGTACTGGACTTCCTAAGCAGCCAGCAGGCCATTACGAATTTTGACAACAACTCGCCACTCTTGACTCTTTGGGCACCTGAATGAATAACAGGAAATTCTTTGCCAGAATTCGATGTACCAAGGAGTATAATTCCAGTCAGGGGTGTCCATTAAGAAAAAATTTATTTGCTGAGCATTCTTAGAGTCGTATATTTTCTGTGATTTTCAGAGCAAGAATAAAAATAACAAATGTCTACTTGTTTATCTTAGTATCCTAATTATAGTAATAGTTACTTAACTCCTTTCCTGCTCTGGCTTAAGAAGAAGTATCTTAGCTATCAGCTTTACCTATGTCATATTTACTATTTTCATCTGCCCCTGCTTTGTGTGTTTCTTTTCCTCCTGGTAGGTAATCTCACTGATGTCCTTTGTCTGCTTACGCAAAATAACAAATGTCAAAGCTTGGAAACTGGTAATTTGGCAATTTCAGACAATCGTCTCATAAGCACATTTTAGTACACCTTTGAAGCGCTGGAAGTTCAAAGGCTTTGAGGGAACGACTATTGCTTTGCCTGTTACTATGAGTCATTTGAAGTAATTGGTCTTGTCTGATGTATGTTTTGAACTGAGGAAGTAAGCTTTACTACCACAATCAGATACAGGTTTTCAGCTGAGGAAGTGGAGTTTTCCTTGCAGATGTAGATGCATGCTTGATAAGGCAGAAAACAGACAGATGTGCCTCTATGCACCAGGGAAGAGGTGTGGAGAAGGAACAAATAAAACAGTTGAGAAAATTCCACAGAGTTACAGTGAAGTGCTTTTGGAAGCAGTCCCAGTTAGGAAATTTCTCACAAGCTAGCGACTCATAATTTAGATGCAGGCTTTTAGACTTTAACTTTGATGCCTACCTAAACCTCCCTATTATCTTCATCAAGTTAGAAGTGGGCCAGTGCTTTACACACAAATCAACTAAGTAAAGTTAATCATTTTTTAAAAGAATATTCACTACGAGGTTTCCCAATTTTCTTTTATTAATATGGCTCTTTGGATAAAGTCATTTTTATTCTATTAGTTTTTTCCTCACAATGAGGACTATTGTTCAGAATCTATTTCATGCATAACAACAAATGAAAAGGTTCGACTCCAGAGAAGACACTCATGTCTGCTATTTCTTGTTGCAGCCTCCTGCAATAAATTTTGTTCATTGTTTTCCTCGTGTCCATATATATGTAAATAAAAGAACATGACCAAAAATAAAATTTAAAAAAATGATGTGCATCCACAGACCCACATGTGCATGTGCATACACAGATACACATACACAGACACACACACACGCACACACCCACACCGTTTCCCTAGAGGAAATGCTGTTACTTTTTAAAATATTTCTTGTGAAACAGTAAGCAAATATTTATTTAATGTTTACAATAGGTGAGACATTAGAATACATAGATTGTGAATACATAGATTGTAAGATATAAATCTTTTCTCAAAGAGTTTATAATCTAGCAAACAAAAAGACGAGGTGGCTCAAGTAAAGCTCATCAAAGAAATCCATGAGACCAAAGACATCGCATTAAGTTTTTCTGAAGAGGTTAGTTAACTACCTGTGTCTGGACAGAGTTAGTATCGTGTGTAGATTTTCTTGAAAAAGGAAAACCCTGAAGATAAGGTAGAGAACATGAAAGAGTATAGCCTATTTCTAAACCACCCACACAGAGGCTGGCTAAAGGTTTGGAGAGAATGAGCAGAAACAATGAAAAGAGAAAACAAAAGTATGTTGGCAGGATAAGAGACAGGCCCAGCTGGAAACAGACGGGAAGACAAGGGCCCTACTCGGGCCAGTGAGCAAAGGAGGAACTTGAGAAAGGCCCTTGGGCAGAGTGTAGAATTCTGGAGACAAACCAGCATGATTTTTCCAGGGTAGAAGGTACTAAAATGCTTGTGAAAGAAAAGAGAGGGATAAAAGAGTCTTTAGGTGACTTCTGTCCCTCCAAGACATTATTCATTCTGCTTATGTGCATTTATTATGTCATAATTTGATTAAGGTCTAGCACTTATTCCCAGATTGAAAGCTCTTCAATGTATCCCCAGTACAAGCAAACTGTCTGTCAACTCATAATGAGGTAACTAACCAAAAAATACATGAAGATAAATGTCCCTTTCAATGCCAAAGTTTGAAGTTTTCAATTTTGATGACAAGAAATACATTTAAGTTACTTCTTTGGACCTGAGTTCTAGGATTTCATACATATAAAAATAAATATGTTTGGAAGAAAGGCAAAGGTTTAGCATACTTTTTGTCACTCTCACTTTAGCAGGAATAAAGTGTATGAGAAAAGGTCTTAAAATGGATAAAGAATTGAAATGGTATTAGAAAAAATTATAGCAGAGATTTCCATGTGAAAGAGCTGAATACAAAATAAAATCTGGAAAATTTCTTCCAGAACAATTTAAAGTTGAGGGGAAGAGAACAGTAAAAACATAGGAAAGTGTACCGTTCTCAAACAATGGAAAAAAATGTCACCTTGTAAAACCAGTCCCATCTTCTGTTCATCTTTTTCCTAGCCAAGCTTGGACAAGATGATTATATTAATTTATAAACCCTAAAATGGAAATCATGAGTGTGCAATCCAGTGATTTTTGACAAACGTTTAAACCCATGTGTCAAACGTCCTGGGCATTTCTATTTCCATCTTTATGCTCCTCATGATCATTCCACAGCCTCCAGAGGAAGCCACTGCTTTGATTTTCGTCTGCAGATGATGTTTTTCTGTACTTGAACCTTATATAAATCATGTTGTACATTATGGACTCTTCTGTGCCTATATTCTTTCATTCAACTGATGTTTTGTTTGTTTTTAAAGTCCCTCAGTATTCTTGTTCATAATCCAGTGGTTTATTCTTGCATAATGCCGAGTGGTATTCTACTATACAAATGTATCAGAATGTCTCTGATTTTGCTTTCAGGATGCCTAGATTTGCGGTTTCCGCAAGTTGCTATCATCCAATGATTACACATCTCCTCATGGGCATATGACACTTTTCTCCCATAAGTACCTGAACATTGGGTTGATCCAGAGTGTTTAACTTTGTAAGAAATAGCCATGTGTCTCCAAAAGAGGTCGTGTTACTTTGTAACCCCACTAGTAATGTATGAAAGCTGTAGTTGCTCCATTCTCATGAATATTTAGTATCGTCAGTCTTTAATTTAGCTCTTCAAAGGAGCATGAAACCATTTTTATTTGCCCTTACTGGAGAATTTTCAATATGCTCCTTGGCCTACTCTATCTTTTGGTAAGCGTCTGTTTAATTATTTTGCCTATCTGTATTGACTAATTATATTTATTAACAACATGTAGAAGTTCATTATGTATTCTAGATAGGAGTCTTTTGTCAGATATACATAGTATGAATATTTTCTCCAGTACGAACTGCTTGGGTTTTTCACAGTGGTGATAATGGCATAATCTATCACGTCCTGGGTAGTCCTTCACCCCATATCATTCTGCGTCTCTATCGGCTGAGCAAACCTACTGAAGAAAATCTCACAAGCAAGCACATTGGTGCTTGCATGGGTGTGTTCCCATCACCCTAAGCTGGTCCTCTTGTCCTTCTTTATGATCCTTCCATTTCTTCCTTCTTTTCATTTTTCAGAAAATCTGCTAAAATGTTATACTTTCCTTAAATTGAAGGCCCCATACTTGTCCCCTTCATTGTCAGAAAATAGCTTTTTTTCTCGTTTATTGAAAAAAAGTGTCTCGATTATGTATTTTCTCAAATCACCCCCCTACAATGTTGTATTTACTTGCTAATTCACCCCTCAATCTCAAAGTCCCTTCCTTTAGATCACTAGCTAATGCTTTACTGAAATTACTACATGCTTGACATTTCCACACCATCTTTCCCTGTTTTATAGATGTGGAAACTGAGGCATGCCCTTGGCCTCAATGTGGAGATACATTTTGCTGAATATAGGATGCAAACACATGCAGGGTTTCCTAAACTCCCCCTTTTGTGCACGGGGTTTATTACATGCTCCTTTAGGAAAATTGTCATCTTTAATGTTAGATATCCACACCCGCTTTGCTGCAGCACTGTACTCCTACCTCACTAACATGTTCTCACTCTCCCAGTGTATTTTTTAGTATATACTTACTGAGATTATTCCAACTTCCTTTCAAAGCTACCACTTTCTCTCTCTACTTCTCTTTTTCTATCTAAGGAGTTATTTATAATTCTTCAACTCATATTAAGGTTTAACTTTCAGATACAAAACCAATTTCTTGTGAGAAGTTGCTCTAATATCAATAAGCTAAACATAGGACAACAGAATCAAGATAATTATCCTATGGATACTATCACCTTTGATCTAATACACCCCTCGTTCATTTGGTTTTTCTTTTTTTTTTTAATTTCCTCAATTAGCCTACCTTACTACTGTAGTCCTGCTTTCCCCTAGTTATTAATTGCCTTTTTTAGAATACTCTCTTAGGCAATCTACTTTTATTGAGCTTCCTTTTCCTAAATGTATGCAGAGTATTTCAGTTATTTTTTTCTCCTCTTTCTTTCTAGTAGCTTTCCAATACCCACAATCTCATTGAAATACAAAAACTTCATTACTGGAAAAGGAGTGTTTATCTACTTGTCCACTTGCAAAGGGATGGATAAACCAACACTTGGCAGAAGACCTCTAAAAGTAGCCTAATCCTGCTCTAATCTGACAATTTCAGATACAGCTAGCATTTGTGTGTTGATTACTATGTTCCTGGCAGTTTTCCAAGTGCCACATGAGTTTTAATTCATTTTGTCCCCACAATAATCATATAAGCAGATACTACTATTGTCTCACCATGAGATGTGAGAAACCTGGGGCCTAGGGAAGTTAAGTAACTCACCCAAGAGGCCCTGGCTAGTAGTGGTCGGTGCCAGGATTTGAAATGAAGTAATGTGGTTCCAGAACCATTATCTTACCAGAGAAGCTCCGTGAGTTTTAAATCAATAAATAATCTCATTAGCAGGACCATGGCACTAAAAATCTCAGGGAACCTTTCACAGAGACCCTTCGGAAGACCTGACAAATGGAAAAGGGATCGCTGTAATTCATCGACTGCCCCAGGGGTAAAAGAAGAGCAAAGGCATTTCAAGGCAAATACCCATTTTGTAGTATCAAGTGTCATAACTTTCATATACACTACGATATAGATAAGAGAAGAAAAGTGACATTCAAACCGAGTAACCCTTCTGTAATAAGGAAAGAACAGCACAACCCATAACCTCCTCCGGCCCTCCCAAACATCTTAATATGGAGCTGGAACGGGCATTTCCACTTACTAGAGTACTAGATAGGGAGAATACCCAGAGGGATTTCCTTTTAGTGCAAGTAACATGGGATCACAACAGCTTTGGGCACTGAGAATAAATGTCATATACATAAAGGCAGACGTATCTTCTCGCAGCATCATGCTCCCTGTTCACCTCAGCCCCTTTCACTTTGGCTTTCCGTTCTCCCTTTCCCAGGAGGCTACTTCCTGACTCTTGGCAAGGCCGGCGCTCTTCATTCTTCATATTCCACGTCAACGTCTGCTTCGAGAGGCTTCTCTGGACTCCTAACCCAAGTAGTTACTTCCCTCTCAGTGAACATCTAGTATCTCACCTTAATGTAAAAAAGACTTTTCCTGATTCGGAATCATTCAATTTGTGTATTTCCCTATAATTCATTCCTGGCCTCCCCCACTAGAAGGCAAACTTCCAGAAAACAAGGATTTCGTAGTATTCGGCATGATATTGAAAATATTGAGCCTAGAGTCTGGCATACATTAGAAATACATTTTTTTTTGCATTAAGAAACAAACATTAACATATTTCATGGACTTTCCCTACAGTATCACTTTGGGAATTGATGCAAACCCTGCTTTCCTGTATATATTTACCTGCAAGAACACGGACATTGGAGTGACGGACTAGGATTCACATCTAGTTGTGCCAATTACCAACCACATAATCTTGGGGTATTAGTAATACAAAAACTTTCTCTTGTTTGATAAACTCCAAGATGATATTTACACAGTGTCGGTGTCATCACTCAGCTCAATAACACGTGTGCCGTGCTTAGCTCAGTGCCCATCACAAAAGCAACACGCAATAAATTTTGCTTTGTTTTTTTCTTCATTCCTTGCCCACCTACTGGAACACTTCCTCACAAAGCCGCAGCCTACCATATCACATCAGTTATATTAGAAAATGAACAGCTATCAGAGTCAAATGTTGCCTACTTTCAAACCTCTAAGCCACGTTTTAAACTCCAGCCTTTCAACACCCAGAAACTTTTATGCAGAAGAAAAAATTAGAGAAAGGAGCAGAAGCAGAATTCGCAGGAGAAAGTGAAGAAGAAAGGGGAAAAAGAGCAGAGAAAAAAATAAGTGAAGACATTTGCCTTTTGAGCAAATAGAGAGAGGTCTTACCGATTCTTAGCTGGTGTTCACTGAGGACTTACGCGGTTCATAGACACAGTCCTGAACCTTGCTCAGCACAGCACACGCCGCCAGCCGCTCTGTGCTATCACAACCTAAGAACCGTCCTCACAAGTTAGCAACTCTGCTCCAGGTGTGCTGGCCACCATGTCCATTCATAAACGTCCACATGATAACACTACAGCCTCTTACCTTTTCTTTTTTATCTTTTGAAGTGGTAGGAAATATGAATATTTAAAAGCAAAACAACTCAAAACTTAGCTTTATATCGTTTTGTTATACTCCAAAATTTGTGTACTTGTTAAGATAATTTAAAGACATATTCCGAGGAAGATATTTAGAGTTTAAAAAAAGAGTTAAGTGTTAGTTTTTCTGGAGACAATTTTCAGACTTGTAAGTAGGATTAAGGTGACTTTTTTTTCTCTTTTTGCCACAGTTTTTTTTCCTCCGTACTTGGAATGATTCCAGGGCCTTTTCGCTGAGCTATAGCCCCAACACTTTTTTTTTTTTTTTTTTGAGTCAAAGTCTCACTAAGTTGCCCAGGCTGGATTCAAACTTGTGTTCCTCCAGCCTCAGTCTCCCAGAATGCCGGAATTACAAATGGTTGCCACCCGACCAAAGTTCTGGGATTATGGTGTGTGCCACCATGCTCACCTTGCTACAATATTCAACATGAGTTCAGCCTCTCCCTGGAACTCTCTTTAACAACAAACAATGTATTTGATAACTTTGGAGCTTACCGGTAGATTTACAAATCTACCGAATCATGACTATTCCCATTTCATGCAATAGAGCTTCAGTCTTGGGTAGGGGCCACTTGCCATCTTTTGTGTCCCTGGTACATCTACATCTCCCATCAGCTTGCTTATAACAAGCGAAGTATCCTAAAATTGTGTATCCTACAAGTTGAGACACTCCAGTGGGGATTGCCAGATTCTGGTGTGAATTCTGGGTAAATGACATCACAGGTAAAAACAAGGGCTCGTGTTGGGAAGTGAAATCACATAATAGAAGGGGTGATCAAAATATATGGTGAAAGTTTAAATTTAAAGAATGAATTATGGTAAGAGATCCCCCCTACCATTAATCATCCTCAAAACACTCACCATTTCAAACACATTTGTCTCATTGTTCTTGCCACTTTCTGAAGGGCTTCTAGAAGTCTTCTTTCGTAAGTGTCTTTAGGAGATATGATAAAAAAAAAAAAATATGGCAAATACCTTCCAACAGAAAGACAGGCTTGCAGAAATACTATGTGTCCTTATCTATGCTATTCACCAGCTCTAGCAGTGTGTGACACCTGGCTCTTCCCCAAAGTCAAAATTACCATCGAAGATAAACATTTTAAGTCAATTCAAGACATTAGGGCAGCCAGGACAGAGCAACTAAAGACACAGAAAGAGAACTTCCAGAGCCGGCTTAGAAAGTTTTAAGAAAAATGGGATAACCATATCTGAACCAAGAAGCGAGAGAAATTATATTGAGGGGTCAATGGTAATGTGTCTTTTATTGTATGACTTTTTAAATAATAAGCATTCACTTTAATTTTCAATCCCACCTTGGGTGTTTGCCTTAAATACATTTCATTTAACTACCTACCTATTCAAAGTTTGCTTTAAAAGTGCATAAAACTGTTACCAGTTAATTAACTGAAATCTCAAAATGTCTTTATGAGCAACAGTTTTTGACCAGAGGATTTCTTAAGAATATCCTGTGAGTGCAAACTAGATTCAGGGAAGAATTCGCCTAAGTCCTGACAATCCAGAAATCTACATGTATCCTTATGCTTAGTGTGTATAGAAACACCAGCAGGTATAGTGCTGCTCCTTGAAACAGATTTGAAGAATAGTGTTGGGGGTCATTAGGGGACTTTGTCACTTCAGTGTTGCCATTTCAGTGTTGGGGGTCATTAGGAGACACGGACCTTTTGTAGCAGACTTCTTAGCAAGGTATCTTCCTGTGGTACTGCTAAAGAGTCCCTTGTGTGACCCTCCCTGAGCATCTCACTACTTCGCTTCTTTTGCGGGGAGGGGCACTTTACCTCTCCCGACATGACTCCCTCTAACATCATCTTGGTTTGCCTCCACCTAAGTTTAACCTTAAAGTGACTGACCATAGTATATCTTTAGTAATGGCATGACTCTAAAGTCATAGAAGGAGGGAATGATTTTCTCCCTTTTATTGAAAATTTAGACAATCTTACATCATTTTTCTTTCCCTCGTGGATTAGTCTTTTAATACAGATCTCAACGGATGCCTTTTAATATTAGCATAGATCTAGCATGTTCATAGATTTGTGATAATTCTTTTAAGTGAAGGCTCCAAGATCCTGTGGCTTGGCCATCAGGATGTGGAAATAAAGGAAAACACTAGTAGAAACAAGGAAATCCTATTTGCAAAGGAATTTGATAGGGTACCCGTGGCCTATTTCATTTCTACCCAGCCATGGCTTTCATAAATCCTGTTACTGCCATACCAAATCAGGTCCATTTTTAAGATTGTTTCTTTTAACTTGAACCCTCCCCAGTTTTCCCACTTTATTTATTTAGGAGGTGCAGGGGGGATATGTGTGAGAGAGTATATGAGAGAAAGAGAGATGGACAGACAGAGAGAAAGAGACACAGAGACAGAGTCACGGATATTTGGATTTTTTCCCACACATTTAGCTGGATTTAGTATGAGTCTAAACAAGACCCTGACTTGAACAGGTTCCCAGAGTCTGTTCCCCTTGCTGGATTCCCTCACTGTGTCATTTCCAAAGATCCACTCACTGTCTGGGATCCACAGGATTTCACTGCACAAAATGCTGGTGAAGGTTTATTTTCATGCATTTACTGTAATCATTTTAATGCAACTAATTTAAAGAAGGGAGAGATATTTGCTAGGATGAATCTCGGTTTGTGGTGGGCTTCTGTGAGTTTGCCAGAGCATCAGAGCATTCAGAAAGCTGAAAGTTTTAATGTTCTCTGTTCTCTGAAGATAAAAAAAATAATAATTATAAACTTATTTTTATGTCTTCTCAAACAACTGCATCCTTCACTTTGAAAAATCACTACTCTTTCCAAATTGAAGACAGCTTTTCAGAAAAGAAGAAATCTAGTGACTGAAAATTGTTTTGCTTTTGTTTTCTGAGACAGAGACTCACTATGTCTGGCTAGTCTTAAACTCGCTATGGAGCATAGGGTGGCCTCAAAATCCAGGCAATCCTCCTGCCTCGGCCTCCTGAGTGCTGGGATTACAGTCATGTGCCACCACACCTGGCTAAAATTTATTCTGGAAGGAATATCAAAATAATGCACATGCACAAAAAGAAAGAACAAGTTACTTCATTCTCATGTATCTTCGGTTTCGTGAACCAATCCTCAGAATTCCCTTGCACCCATTTTACAGCTTCTCACATCAGTTATGTTAAAAATATTTCTAAAGCATCGATTAATATATTAAAAATATTTCAGAAGTATGCATTTTTTAAAATATTGAAACTTTAATGACCTTCCAAAAAAAAAAAAAGAATGCCTCCCAATTTTATCTATTACAAGATGTACTCACAATAGGACAGAGTATGAGAAACAGAGTATATGGGACTCTGGCAATTGATGAATCCATTAAAAGTATTAGTATCCCCACCAACAGTGCAGGAGGGTTCCTTTTGGTGGGGATACTAATACTTTTAATGGATTCATCAACCACTGTGGAAATCAGTGTGGAGATTCCTCAGAAAACTACAACTAGAGGTTCCATTTGGCCCAGCTGTTCCTCTGCTGGGTATCTTTCCAGAAGAATTAAAATCATCATATCACAGTGATGTATGCACGACCATGTTCATAGCGGCACGGTTTGTAGTAGCTAGGTCTTGGAAACAATCTAAATGCCCAACAACTGATGAATGGCTAAAAAAGATGTGGTTTTTCTACACAATGGAGTACTACACTGCTATAAAAAAGGATAAACTAGAGTCATTTGTATATAAATGGATGTTCCTGGAGAACATACTATTAAGTGAAATAAATCAGACACTTATTAGTACACATCGAATTGTTTCTCTGATATGAGAAACCATAAG